>PVKP010029457.1:0-28986 GCA_004027715.1 Plecturocebus donacophilus
GACCACATAACTGGAAGTAAATCACTCCCCAGCAATTGCATAGCATTTCACAGGTTTAAATAAAATATTGGTTGGCTGCTTATTTGTTATTTTCATCCCCTATTCCTTCCTGTCTCCATTGTTAAACACAATTATTGGCATAAAAGAGGTTTTTAATACCCATTTTTAGACTGTATTCTAGACTGGGCAATAAAACAAGAATCCCATTCTCTCTCCCTCTTTCTCTTCCTCTTTCTTTCTCTCTTTCATTCTTTTCTTTCTTTCTTTTGCTGTTTCTTTCTCCTTTTCTCTTTTTCTAAAATCTCTTCCTCTTTCTTTCTCTTTCATTCTTTTTTCTTTCTTTTGCTGTTTCTTTCTTTCTCCTTTTCTCTCTTTTTTCTAAAATCTCTTCCTTTCTTTTTCTTTTTTCTTTCTTTTGCTGTTTCTTTCTTTCTCCTTTTCTCTCTTTTTCTAAAATCTCTTCCTCTTTCTTTCTTTCATTCTAAAAAAAAAAAAAAAAAGAATGTCCTTGATGAAGCAGTAAAAAAAAATAATGCTATTAAATTTGGTCTCGAGTATTGTTTTTTTTTTATTTAAATTATGTGACAAAATGGGAAGTACATATTTTGCACACAACTTTTACTTCAAAAAATGACAAACTATACGGCCTTGGACAAATGGCAATTTTCTTTCAAATTTCAAATTTTGAATGAAATAAGTCTATAATTTCAAGGAAAACAACTATCAGTATTTGCTGTCAATGATAAAATTTGAACTTCCACATGAACGTGAAAAATGAGAATTTTGGAAAACCAGTATTCGCCGTGAGCTTCACAGCCTTCCACTATTTAATTGGTTTCATCACCTCCCAAAAATCCCTTGGGCTAATTTATAGCTCACTGCAGCCTCGATCTCCTGGGCTCAAGCAATCTTCTTGTCTCAGCCTCCTAAGTAGCTGGGATTACAAGCATGTGCCACCATGCCTGGCTAATTGTTTTGATTTTTAGTAGACAAGTGATCTTCCCACCTCAGCCTCCCAAAGTGCTGGAATCACAGACATGAACCACTGTGCCTGGCCTTATCTATTTAAACAAACAAACAAAAATAATAATTATAATAGGCATGTAGTATCTTGTTATGGTTTAAATTTGAATTTCCCCAACGACTAAACATGTTAAGCAACTTTCCATGGACTTACTGACATCTATCTATCTACTTTGGTGAAATGTCTGTTCAAATCTTTTGTTATCTATAAATTGTTTTATTATTATTATGAGTCACCCTTTATCTGTGGTTTCACTTTCCATAATTTCGGTTACTCATGGTCGATCACAGTCTGGAAATAGGTAAGTATAGCAGAATAAGATATCTTGAGAGAGATACCACATTGACATAACTTTTATTATAGTATATTGTTATAACTGTTCTCTTATTATCTCTTACTGTGCCTAACTCATAGCTTTATCATAGGTTTTCACATGTGCATGTAAAAACACAGTATATATAGGGTTCAGTACAATATGCAGTTTCAGGCATCCATTGGGGTTCTTGGAACACATGCCCTGTAGAGAGGGAGGGGACTACTGTATTGAGTTCTGAGATATTCCTTCATCAAATATCTATTTAGCAATATTTTCTCCTAGATTGTAGCTTGTTTTTTTTTTTATTCTCTTATCAGTGTCTTTCAAACAGCAAATGTCTTTTGGTTTTGATCAAGTCTAATTCATCATTTTTTTTCCATTATGGATTGTGCTTTGGTGTCTACAGACAAACCACAATCACAAACATTTTCTCTCAATATTTCCCAAAAGTTTTAGTTTTGACATCCAGGTCTATAATCCATTTTGAGTTAATTTATGTATATGATGCAAGGCATGGGTCAAGGTTCATACACCGCATATGAATACCTAATTGTTTCAGCACCACAGTTGACATCCTTCCTATTAAGTTGCCTTGACACATTAGTCAAAACTCAATTAACCATATAGGTGTGGTATATTTCTGAACTCTAGTATTCCACTGGTCTATATACGTATCTGTTTATTAATGTCTTGATTACTGTAGCCTTTACAGCAAGCCTTGAAATTAGTAGAAATCTTCCAACTTTGTTCTGTTACAAAATGGTCTGGGTTATTATAGTTCCTTTGCCTTTCTATGTTATTTTTCAAGTAAGTTTGTCAATTTCTATAAAATATCCTACTAGAATTATGACTGGAATTAAGTTATATCTGTAGATTAATTTGGGAAGGATTCATACCTTGAGTCCTCTTATCCATAAGCAAGACCTAGCTTCTAATTTTTCAAATTAATTCATTTTAATTGCACAGACTTCCTTGACATGGTTTCAGATTCTACTCTGAAACTAATTTTTAAAGAAACCACCACTTGTCAAGTTCTCATAGAGTATCAAAGAAGAACATTCCCAATTATTTGATAAAGCTTATCAAAATACACTTCCCTCTGTGTAAGGCCAAATGTTCTCAATTTACTTCAAAACAATATCTCACAACAAACCAAATCCAGAAACAGATCTGCAAATCTGTCATCAATTAAATCAGACATTAAAGAGATTCACAAAAATGTAAAACAAAGACGCTCTTTTCATTGTGCATTTTTTTCATTTTGGAGAATATATTTTTCATTAGCAATACATATGCTAACATATAATAGATTTCAATCTATTTTTTTCTTTTCTGAGATGGAGCCTTACTCTGTTGCCCAGGCTGGAGTGCAGTGGCACCTGAGGTCAGGAGTTTGAGACCAACCTGGCCAACATGGTGAAACCCTCAAAATGCAAAACTTAGCCAGGCGTGGTGGCGCATACCTGTAGTTCCAGCTATTGGGGAGGCTGAGGCAGGAGAACCACTTTAACCTGGGAGATGGAGGTTGCAGTAAGCTGAGATCATACCACTGCACTCCAGCCTGGCACTCCAGTCTGGCCAAAAGAGCAAGACTCTGTCTCAAAAAAAAAAGATTCACCAATAGATTAACTTTAAAAATTGGGTCTGGGCACAGTGGTTCACGCCTGTAATCACAGCACTTTGAGAGGCCGAGGCGGGCAGATCACAAGGTCAGAAGATTGAGACCATCCCTAACTAACACGGTGAAACCCCATCTCTACTAAAAATACAAAAACTTAGCTGGCTGTGGTGGCATGCACCTCTAGTCCCAGCTACTTAGGAGGCTGAAGCAGAAGACATGCTCGAACCCGGGAGGCAGAGGTTGCAGTGAGCCGAGCTGGCACCACTGCACTCCAGCCTAGGTGAAAGAGCGATACTCCATATCAAAAAAAATAAAGGTGGTCCTGTTTAATGGAACTCTATGTATTTATTTAAAAGAATGAAATGAATCTATGTGTTATCAATTATATTAAATCCTCATATGAGAATGAACAACCAAACCAACCTCAGTTTATTACATTTTAAATAGTCAAGGAACTACACATAATTTCTCCCAAGAGCTGGGAGATGATACAGCATAGTAGTTAAAAGTAAGTTAGGGCTTGGAAATCACAATATCCAGGTTTAAACTGTATCTCTGCCACTTACTTGCTGTGTAACCTAGGCAAATTACTTAACTATTCTATGTCTCCGATACCTTATACGTAAAACGGTACCTATTTCTAGTATGAGTATTTTGAGAATTGTTTACACACTTAACAGAATGTCTATCACGTAGTAAATAACTGTATGCTATTATTATTACCATTTTCAAAAGGGTATATTAGCAGATAGCTAAGTGCCAGAGGAAATTACTAATTTTATAAATTTTAAACATGCAAAAATTTCCCTAAGTCACACTTCTAATATCACACATATGAATCTTTATTGGTTTTTGTTGTATGTTGTTTATGACTGATGAGATTGACCAGCTTTATGTTCTACTTTAAGAAAAATTTAAGATCTAGGGAAACTGTATACATCATAAAAAATAGAAACTTTACCAAAAATATATGGATAATTATAGTTAAGTGGCTCAGACACAAAACTGCTAGAGAGAAGCACTAGTTGTAGACGTCAGGAAAGAGTGAAATAATAATATTATCTAAAATAGTGCAAAATGATTAAAAGCAATAAAGACAAGTAAAATTGAGGGAGCATGATACAAAAAAAGGATATATAGTTTTTTCATGTTGTTTTACCTAAGAGGTCCAAAAAACTTGATCAAGGATTCCCGAGTATCTACTTCTGCCACATTTGAGAGGGCAAAATCATAGAGTTCAGTGAAATGTGCAAAAGCAGCTCTCTGGAAAATAAGAGCAAAAAAATATTAATCATTAATGCCTACATATTAATACACAAATCTACTATTTAATAATAAAAATAATATTTTCTAAAAATATTAACAAATTTCTCTTTCTTACATGCATCTTTTATGTGACCTCTATCTTAATCAGACAGCAGCATGTAATAAAAAGAGAAAAAACTACAACTATCATAGCAGAAATGTAAAAAACATAAAGTCAGTGTTCAGGTTTTGACATCTAAAAGGATTTTCAATATATATGAATATAGCCAGAAAGGCTAGCTTCATTGATAGAAGAGGAGAAAAAAACAAATACACACTTGATTATCAAGAACTGGTCTAACAAGACTAAAAGAAAGTCCCAACGGAAACCAGCTGCAGAGAGAACTTGAAGGAGAGACCAAAAACATTATGCTTATGACTTGCTTTTGTTTGGAACTCTGGGAAGAGAAGACCTTACAGAGTAACACTCTGAACCAACATAGGGTAAGCTGCAAGAAAACAGAAATAGTAGCATTACAAGAGAGTGACTGAGGTAATATCCCTTGTCTTCCTTGATGCCCATGTGTCACAGAAAAGATCCAGAAGTTTTAATGTGTTCCAGGTGGATGACAGAAGGTTGTCAAGGTTGCCATGAGTGAGCTTGCCATGGGATTATGGGACTACTGCACACAATGGCAAATGACTCTGCAACCCAAGCATGAGAATAACTGCGTAAGCAAGAAAATAAACAAGAGTCAGCCCTCAGGAGAATGCTAGCACCATCAAGGAAAGTTGGGGCCTCCTCGACAGGGGAAATAGCCAAGTTCCTTGAGAGTAATCATGATGCCTTGCCTGTGTCAATACAATAGACCACATGCCATTCCAGCTGTGGTCATTCCAAGGGCAGAGATGGGACAAAAAACACTAATGCTCTTAAAAAAAGCAGGAAAAGACATCTGAGTTAACTCCTCTTTCAAAACAATAAGGATATTTTAGTGTCTTTATATACCTAGTAGGAAAGAAGGAGAATGGAGATTTTTCTTTTTACACCATAATTTTTTTTTAATTTCTTCTTAAAAAAAGACACATGTGCAGAATGTGCAGGTTTTGTTACACAGGTATACATGTGTCATGGGTGGTTTGCTGCACCTATTGACCTGTCTTCCAAGTTCCCTCCTCTCAGCCCTCACCCCCAACAGGTCCTGGTGTGTGTCCTTCTCCTCTCTGTGTCCATGTGTTCTCAATGTTCAACTCCTACTTAGCAGTGACAACATGCGGTGTTTGGTTTTTTGTTCCTGTGTTAGCTTGCTGAAAATGACGGCTTCCGGCTTCATCCATGTCCCTGCAAAGGACATAATCTCATTCCTTTTTATGGCTGCATAGTATTCCATGGTGTATATGTACCACATTTTCTTTATCCAGTCCATCATTAAGGGACATTTGGGTTGGGTCCATGTCTTTGCTATTGCAAACAGTGCTGCAATAAACATACATGTGCATGTGTCTTTATAGTAGAATGATTTATATTCCTCTGGGTATATACTCAATAATGGGATTGCTGCGTCAAATGCTATTTTTGGTTCTAGATCCTTGAGAAATCACCATACTGTCTGCTACAATGGTTGAACTAATTTACATTCCCACCAACAGTGTAAAAGTATTCCTTTTACACAGTCTTGCCAGTATCTATTGTTTCCAGACTTTTTAATAATTGTCATTCTGACTGGCATCAGATGGTATGGTATCTTATTGTGGTTTTAATTTGCATTTCTCTGATGACCAGTGATGTTGAGCTTTTTTTCATATGTTCGTTGGCCACATAAATGTCTTCCTTTGAGAAGTGTCTGTTCATCTCCTTTGTCCTCTTTTTGATGGGGTTGTTTTTTTCTTATAAACATGTTTAAATTCCTTATAAATTCTGGATATTAGACCTTTGTCAGATAGGTAGACTGCAAAAATTTTCTCCTATTCTGTAGGACACCTATTCACTCTGATGATAGTTTCTTCTGCTGTACAGAAGCTCTTAAGTTTAATTAGTTGCCATTTGGCTTTTGTTGCAATTGTTTTTGGTGTTTTTGTCATAAAGCCTTTGCCCAAGCCTATGTCATGAATGGTATTGCTTAGGTTTTCTTCTAGGGTGTTTATGGTTTTGGGCTTTACATTTAAGTCTTTCATCCACCTTGAGTTAACTTTTGTATAAGGTGTCAGGAAGGGGTCCAGTTTCACTTTTCTGCATGTGGCTAGCCAGCTTTCCCAATACCATTCACTGAATAGGAGATCCTTTCCCATCACTTGCTTTTGTCAGGTTTGTTGAAGATCAGATGGTTGTAGATGTGTGGTATTGTTTCTGAGGTCTCCATTCTGTTCCACTAGTCTATATGTCTGTTTTGGTATTAGTACCATGCTATTTTGGTGGCTGAGCCTTGTAATATAGTTTGAAGTCTGGTAGCATGATGCCTCCAGCTTTGCAGAACAGATGTCTTAAGAGATAGCCAACTTGATTACAAAAGGGTTTGAACTGAATCTTTACCCCCGTCAAAAGACTCTTTAAAACAGAAATAGCTGCATTACTTTAAATTGACAAAACTTCCTTCTGCCACCAAAGAAACTGGAGCTCAAGAATAAGATGAGATCACCAATAAAAAACAAATGAAGGTACTTTTTTGGGCACATCTGAACCACACTGGTAAATTTTAGCCCCATCGTAGGTGTTCATCTTAAAAATGTGAAAAATCCTTACACATATCTTGCCATATGTTGAAATACTCTTTAGTAAAACTGACAGCAGAGTTAATATTTAAATGCACCAAATTAGCCTAGTAACTAGTATTTCTGAGTAGCAAAAATCAGTATATTGATTCACAGGATTTAGAAAGACTATAAAAGAAAGTTCTATTTTTCAAGAATTCATTGGAAAAAGAAACATTAAAAATGTTGAAGATAAAAAACTATTAAATTAACATCATTTTCAATCTGTACCTATACAAAACCTAAACTGTAGTATGACACAACTTTATGAAACATACGCAAAGGCTATAATGTATTTTAATTACCTGTAGAGAAGTAATTCTATCATAGTGAATTGTGGTCATCTCATTCTCTGTCAGAGCATTTCCAGTTTGGTCATTAATTTCAAAACCCGTATAGAATTTAAGCATGTCCAAAAGCTAAAAAAAAAAAAAAAACCACACATTTAAATGAATTTAAATGAATAAATCATAAGACCATAAGGGCAAGAAGCACAATACTATTCAAAATAATAAACAAGTTCATACAGTAGCTTAGAGGTGCTGAAAAACTCAGGAATGTAAACATTACAAAAAAGATTTTAGAACATATCCAAGTAAAAATGTTTTCATGATGTGAAAATAAAGTATGTGAATGAACTGTTCAGTCTATTTCGTATACATGGTCTACTTCTGCAAAGAAAAACTTATACTGTGATCCCAATACTTAAGAGACATTAAGGAGGTAACTTAAAGAAGCCCAGCATTTTAATCAAACAAACAAAACCTATCTTATCTATATCACTGAAAATTTATAAAACTATAGCACTGGAGGGAACTCCTGAGGTTTCTTATTTAAAATCCTAAACAAGGGTTTTGGAATTCATTATGTTTTTAGGGAAAAACAGTAAGATGGGGAAAGCTAAATTATTCTTTTTTCTCTATGGCCATCAAAGTCCTTTGGCTTAGTTTCTCTTGCTAACGAGGCTCTGATGCCCCGCCCTGTAGCAGCAGCAACAACAGAGCCTATTGGCTGCACTCACCCCAAATCTTTATTATTTTTAGATCTAATCTATGGCAGATCAGATATTAAGATTTTAAGATATTTTAATATATGTGACAAACCACTAGACAGAAATTTAAAGAGAGTAAGAGGAATGCTCACTGATATAGCAAAACAAAGGGGATATGTAAACACATACCAAAATTGTATCTCCAACTAGATCTAATGCTATTGAAAGATAGCATTAGAAGTTTGTTAGAAATGCCTTCTTCTGCTGGGTGCAGTGGCTCATGCCTGTAATCCTAGCACTTTGGGAGGCTGAGGCGGGCAGACTGCCTGAGCTTAGGAGTTTGAGACCACCTGGACAACATGGTGAGACCCTGTCTTTACTAAAAGTATAAAACGTTAGCCGGGCGTGGTGGGGCATGCCTGTATTCCTGGCTACTGGAGAGGCTGAGGCAGGAGAATCACTTGAACACAGGAGGCAGAGGCTACAGTGAGCTGAAATCACACCACTGCCACTGCACTCCAGCCCGAATGACCACTGCACTTCAGCCTGGGTGACAGAGTGAGAATGTCTCCATAAACAAAACGAAACAATACAAAACAAAATGAAATGCTTTCAGGCTGGGCACAGTGGCTCACACCTGTAATCCCAGCACTTTGGGAGGCCAAGGCAGGTGAATCATGAGGTCAGGAGTTCAAGACCAGCCTGGCCAACATTGTAAAATCCTATCTCTACTAAAAATACCAAAAATTAGCTGGGTATAGTGGTGGGTACCTGTAATTCCAGTTACTTGAGAGGCTGAGGCAGGAGAATCACTTGAACCTAGGAGTCGGAGGATGCAGTGAGCTGAGATCATGCCACTGCACTTGACAAAGCGAGACTCCATCCCAAAAAAAAAGAAATGCTTTCTTCTTCATGACATAATAGAAAATGTGAAATGCTGTGTCTTCCTACTCAAGACAACAAAGTTAAGTGCATTTGCAGCTTCCTTATTCAAAGAAGCACATACACTTCTACACTATCAATGATCTGTCACCATCATCTTATAGAAAGACAGAGCTGGCCAGGTGTGGTGGCTCATGCCTGTAATCCCAGCACTTTGGGAGGCCGGGCACGCCATGAGGTCAGGAGTTCAAGACCAGCCTGGCCAAGATAGTGAAACCACGTCTCTATTAAAAATACAAAACTTAGCCAGGCACAGTGGCGGGTGCCTGTAATCTCAGCTACCGGGGAGGCTGAGGCAGGAGAATTGCTTGAACCTGGGAGGTGAAGGTTGCAGTGAACCAAGATGGCACCACTGCACTCTAGCCTGGGTGACAGAGCAAGACTCTGTCTCAAAAAAAAAAAAAAAAAAGGAAAAACAGACTTTAGGATTGGGGCGTAGTTCATTTAAAATTAATACACATCAGCTATCATATTTCACATAAAATAAAAACTTGTAAACATGTGTAACTATATTCCCCAAATCATAATATAGCTCAATAAAAATCACATATAATTAACAAAAAGTTATATAATTACTAGAGGCAACCTATACAAGAATACATTCATTTTGCATGTTAAGATATAACTTTAAAATAATTAGTAGTTTGTGTTATTCCAGTTGTGTGGCAAAGAAAAGATCAATTTAGAAGGTAAAACAACACATAGATTCAGATACATCAATACTCACCTGGGAAAAAAGATGGCCATCTTCTTCTCTACGAACAAGATTGGAAAGGTAACAGTGAACCAGAAGGTGGGAGTCATCCAGGATAGTATTAAACCAGCGCCTTGTAGGCAGTAGAGCCTGGGAAAAACAAACATCATAATAGTAAGTTTGCATGAGGAGAATTCCACAGCTTTAAGTAAAATCTACTGATATTTAACTTACAAGTATTAATCACATACAAAGTACCCTCCTACCTTCCAATAGACACCCTATACATATGCAAGAGGTCCCATCATGCTGTAAATAAACCCAGTGGCAATGTTTTTGGTTTTAAAAACAATAATAATGCTGGGGGCAGTGGTTCATACCTATAATCCCAGCACTTTGGGAGGCCAAAGAGGGCAGATCACTTGAGGTCAGGAGTTTAAGACCAGCCTGGCCAACATGGTGAAACCCTGTCTCTACTAAAAATACAAAAATTAGCCAGATGTGGTGACAGGTACCTGTAATCCCAGCTACAGGCTGGGGCAGGAGAATCGCTTAAACCCAGGAGGCAGAAGTTGCAGTCAGCCAGGATCGCCACTGCACTCCAGCCTGGGTGACAGAGTAAGACTCTGCCTCAAAAAAAAAAAAAAAAAAAAAAGTAATAATAATAATGATAAAAGAACTTTTAAGATAAAATTGAAAATAAGGGGAGGGCACAGTGGCTCACGCCTATAATCGCAGCACGTTGGGAGGCCATGGCAGGTGGATTACCTGAGGTCAGGAGTTCAAGACTAGTCTGGCCAATGTGGCAAAACCCTGTCTCTACTAAGAATGCAAAAATTAGCTGGGTTTGGGGATGGGCAACTGTAATCCCAGCTACTCAGGAGGACGAGGCAGGGAGAACTGCTTGAACCCAGGAGGCAGTGGTTGCCGCAAGCTGAGACAGTGCCACTACACTCCAGCCTGGGTGAAAGAGCAAGACTCTGTCTCAAAAAAGAAAGAAAGAAAATCTAGCACTAAAAGGAATCTCACAGATCGTCTCGGCCAGTAGTTTTCCAACAAAATCCTACGTAAAATCCCAGTATGTACTGTGCGTAAGTTTAAAAGTGGAGCTGCTCTGAGAAAAAAGGAAGTACAAGTTCCTATGTGGAGTTTCCTGTCTTTGTTTCCTCTCCCTTGTTCCCCTATACCATAGCTTGAAAATCACTAATCTAATCAAATATCATCATTTTATAGATGAGGTTATTGAGATCCTCAGAAGTTATAAATTCGTTACTAATAGAGCTAGAATTTGAAAGATCTCATGAACGACTGCTAGTCTAATAACGCTAATATGCATATCAAGAAACCACCTTACTTCTCCAGATAAGGAATAGATTTTCTTTCAATAACCCACATTAATGAGAGAAAGGAAAGGAAATCAATTCAATCTGAACGATACCAATTTTGTAACTGAATTTGCCACAAATCCTGTACCTAAGAGTATGAAATCTTGTTTTCTGTTTTTTTTTTAAGAATCTCCATTTAAAAAAAACTGAACACAGCAGCTATATTTTTCTTCACAAACATTGGGCACATTTAGAAAAGTGAGATTATTTAAAGAGACAGTTAGAAACCTGTGACTTCAGCCATTATAGAAAACTCTATATGAGGGGCATATTTTGTGTCATATAAAGTATGACACAAAATAATTGTCACTGCTGGACTCATGCTTAATAATTATACTATGTTATGTTTTTTCTACAACCAACAGCCCACAGTAGATGAGTCAGTCATTTGAAAACCTTAAGGACCAAATACCTGTGACTTCCTTCTCTAAGTGACACCTTGAAACAGGTACAAAGTAAAACCAGTTTGAGGTGATGAAGAAATACTTCATATGGACCAGGCATGGTAGCTCACACCTGTGATCCCAAGTGATCCTCCTACTTGGGAGGCCAAGGTAAAAGAATCGCTTGAGCCCAGGATTTCGAGAAGAGCATGGACAATATGGAGAAACCCTGTTTCTACAAAAAACACAAAAATTAGCCGGGCATAGTGGTGTGCACCTGTAATCTCAGCTACTCATTGGTCTGAGGCAGGAGGATCAGTTGAGGCCTGGGAGGCAGAGGTTGCAGTGAGCCAAGAAGATGGCACCACTGCATTCTAGCCTTCATGACAAAGCAAAACCCTGTCTCCAAAAAAGAAAAAAATACTTCCTATATAGTCGTATGCTTAATCTTAGACCCCCTAACGATTATATAACAAAAAAGTCACTGTAGATTGTAGATTTCTTACCTCTAGATCAATCATAAGTTCAATGAATCTTTCACAGTAATGAACTTTGTCCATAGTGACAGGTTCTAGACATAAAAGAGAAAGCATGTTAAAATGTTCTTATTAGGCCATTTTGCATGCTGTTTCTGAAAACTGGCAGTTATTTAATAAAGTCATTTGTCTTTTATTAATCAGAATTGAACTATCATTTAGAATGAGGATCCCACATATATTTCTTTTTAAGCCAGGCCTTACCCTGATACTTAGCTCTATAAATATGAGAAAACAAAAAATCTAGCTTGGGTCAGAAGCACATTTTAAAAATCGGGTTTGCAAAGATATTTTAAAAGTATTAACTTTAAAAAAAAATCTGTATTTAATTAGATTTGAAAAAACTTAAGAGATATTAAAACTAGAAGGCAGTTTTATATCAGTTTTTGTTACACTTTCCTTACTGTCTTTACTTTCTAAACTTCTGAGTTTTCTCGTATGTATAAACACACACACATATGTATATCTACACATACACACACACACCCCCCTTTAAAATGCACTGAAACTAATTTGAGAAGTGATTTTTATGACTTTTTTCCACTGTACATGTATTACTTTAATATTAGAATGCCAATGACACAAAGAACAATAAAAATACCTTTTAAATAACTAGCTTATTATATACTATTAGGAGCATGATATACTATTTTTACAAACATTTATTTTTGTTTTAAAATAATTACAACCTTGGGGTATGAAATTCTTTCAAAGTACAAGCTTTTTTTCTAATGTCAGGAAATGGTCTACCATTTTACCAACTAAAACCATCCTGTCAACTTGGTTTCAATTAAAACAAAGATAATTTTAGGTTCCCTGTTGCTACTTAGTTTAAGGATTTCCAGCAGTGACTAACACCCAGTGCCAGACATAGAGAAGGCATCCTACAATTGCTTAAATAAAAATCCATTTATTTATTTGTAGTGTACAGAAAAACGGAAAGCTTAATGCAAAGCAAGAAGTGTGAATACTTTGGTGATTAATATATACAGAAATGTTAACTGGAACTTTTTCAGCTAGCATATCCCCATAATCCAAACCCTGAAATAATAGAACTACAGAATTTATTAGCTGGAAGACCTTTGAAAGCATCTGTTCTAGATCTTCATTTCCCAGGTAAGAAAAACATGATCAGAGAAAATGACCTGATAAAGGTGTAAAACTATAAAGGCTGGTTAGAACTGGAACCCAGGTTTTCTGAGACATACATATACAGTTATTTAAAATAAAAATTAAAAGGAGCAATTTTTAAATTAAGTCCATTCAAACTAACCTTTTGTTGCTATCTTTTGTTCTTGTAACTGCCAAAGAAAACATTTTTTCCCAAACTAAAAGAGTGAGCAAATTCTGAACTCTGTATATTTATGTCTTGAGAAATTACTGGCAATGGCCTATTTAAAATCAGAAAATAATGCACAGTGCTCAAGTTCTGTGCTCTGGCAAATAGAGTTGCATGTTTTTATGTTAGCTAGTCATACTGGGCATGTTGCCTAATGTAGAAACCTTGTTATCCCAATTTCAAACACAAATATATCCTTATCATTTTTCTCGGGTATACTGTGATTTTTTCCCTTCTGACAGCAATCTTAACATCTAGACAGATGTTATCCAACACAGATTTCCAACAACTCATCTGGGCATGCTGTTTTTAATGACTCTATTTTATTTTATTTTATATATGTATATATGTATGAGATGGAGTCTTGCTCTGTCACCAGGCTGGAGTGCAGTGGCATGATATCTATCAGCTCACTTCAACCTCCGCCTCCCAGGTTCAAGCAATTCTCCTGCCTCAGCCTCCCGAGTAGCTGGGACTACAGGTGAGCCCACCACACCCAGCTAATTTTTTGTATTTTAGTACAGACAGGTTTCACCAGGCTGGCAAGGATGGTCTCCATTTCCTGACCTCATGATCTGCCCATCTGCACTTCCCAAAGTGCTGGGATTATAGGTGTGAGCCACAGTGCCCACCCTAATGACCCTATTTTAAAAGAAAACTATAATCCTTCTTAAAATCTTTGAAAAATTTGCCTTCTCTTTCCTAACTATATGATCCAACTATCTTCATACTCATTCTAAACTGGCACATTATTGTCATTATCCTGTTAGTTCCTTTGCCAGCAAGCTGACAAATTTTGATAAACACTCAAGATTAAGAATGATGTTTACTGGCCAGGTGCGGTGGCTCAAGCATGCAATCCCAGCACTTTGGGAGGCCAAAGTGAGCAGATCACTTGAGGTCAGGAGTTCAAGACCAGCCTGGCCAACATGGCAAAACCCCATCTCTACCGAGAATACAAAACTTAGCCGGGTATGGTGGTGTGCACCTGTATGTAGTCCCAGCTCTCGGGAGGCTGAGGTAGGAGAATAACTTGGACCCAGGAGGCAGATGTTGCAGTGAGCTGAGATTGTGCCACTACACTCCAGCCTAGGAGACAGAATGAGACTGTCTTAAAAGAAAAACAAAAACCTTGTTTTCTGACAGTATATAAACAATAGTGGCAACAGCAAGTGGTTTGTAGGCTATTAAATTGCTACAGGTCCTATGTTCTTGTTTCTGAAACCTAAATGACCCCAGATAAACATTCCACAGTTAGAGATATAATTTTTATTACAGACATTAGTTCCATAGATATTAGTAGCTCAAACTCTTTGCGCCAAGAAAACCAACCTTAGTCCTCTTTCCAGATATGAAGGCACTTAGTGGAAAGATTTAGATATACTAATATTAAGTGTCTTAAGATTATAAGCATAAGACATTTTCTTTATACTAATGCTAGCAGAAGTACTGTGCCCAAAATCAGATATAACTGATTTACTGCATTGGTAGCAACTCCTCACTGAATTATAGCTATGATTTTTCAGTTGCAAAATATCATTTATAACTCATTCCATTGTATTTTTTTAAAAGCTATACTTCTGATGCAAAAATATAAATATGGTACACCTACAGAGCTGTCCTTAGATTATATATTCCACTTTAAAATATTAAATAATTATATTTTAATTATTTTTTATACATTTTAATATAGTATATACTCTACATAGTATATATTTACTTTTTAAATCAATAAATGGGGCTATGATGCAGGAAAATCCTACTATTTAGTCTTTTAACTCGTATCTCAGTAATATTTCTCCTTTTTTCCTCCAAACAGTATCAAAAAGACTTAAAAATACTATTCAGCATCCAATTATAAATAACATGCAAATATGGTCTGTAAATTTTCCTGTTCACAACTGTATCCCAGCACCTTGGAGGGACCTAGATCTAGTAATTAAGTGATAAAAATATTTGCTACATAAACGAATATTTCAATAACCACACTGGTACCTTTAAAGTAACCCGTAGGCCAGGCACGGTGGCTCACACTTACAACCCCAGCACTCTGGGAGGCCGAGGTGGGCAGATCACTTGAGGTCAGGAGTTTGAGACCAGTTGGCCAACATGGTGAAACCCTGTCTCTATCAAAAATACAAAAACTAGCTGGGCATGGTGGCACATGCCTGTAATCCCAGCTACTCAGGAGGCTGAGGTAGGAGAATCCCTTGAACCCAGGAGGTAGAGATTGCAGAAAACCAAGATTGTGCCACACTGCACTCTAGCCTAGGTGACAGAGAAAGACTCCATCTCAACTAAATAACATAACATAACATAACATAACCCTTAAAGGCAGTCCCAATGTTCAGACTGGTAATATATTTAAAAAGGAGAGGACATACACTTTGCCAATATAAATTAAAATCATTCCAAGAGCAGTTTTTAGAGATGAGTAAATACCATAGAGGAAGCTATACGATAATTTCACAAATGCACTGAGTGAAAAAGAAGACAGTTACCAGAAAGTGGGACTGATTTCAGCACAGAGATGAACTTCTGGATGAGTTGTGAAAGAAATCTCCTCTCTTGATAGGCCCTAAAATCAGAAAGATCATTAAGCAATTATTTTTGAAAAATAGTCATTTCAAAAGTAAATTTTAAATGTTGACCACGGCTTTCCCATACTGTTCAACTGTTCATTTCTCTGTGAAGCTGGAACTATAACTTGAATGCCCAGCTTCCTCTTTCTATGTAAATACAGTGCTATATAAAGAAAAGGAGAGTCATATTACTGACTTAATAAGCCACCTAAGCAAGCACCTCCTTTTCTCACTGTGAACCCTTTCTTTTTTTATTTTTTGAGATGGAGTCTCACTCTGTCACCAAGGCTGAAGTGCAGTGGTGCGATCTCAGCTTACTGCAACCTCTGTCTCCCAGGTTCAAGTGATTCTCCTGCCTCAGCCTCTCAAGTAGCTGGGACTACAGATGCCTACCACCATGCCCAGCTAATTTTTAGTAGAGACGGCGTTTCACCATCTTGGCCAGGCTGGTCTTGAACTCCTGACCTCGTGATTCATCCGCCTTGGCCTCCCAAAGTGCTGGGGATCACAGGTGTGAGCCACCATGGCAGGCCAAACGTTTTCACTTGTGATTTACGAGTCAGACCGAGAAAGAAGTTTCAAAATTCCATTTATAGTCTGCCCTTACCATTAAATATCTCACATTTAATGTAGTTGAAATGAGATGAACAATATTATATTTTAATATTTAAGTATTAAGTATATATAATACAGTATTACAATAGCTAAAGATCAAATGTTTAAAAAATAATTTTCTATTCATTACTACTTTAAGATACATCAATTAATTGACAAACCTGTATCAAGTATTATATAGCTGTAAGTGCTTATAACAGTCCTGCTGGAAATACAAAGAATGGCTAAAATCTACCTGCAATATCAAGTGATACACTATAATTAGTAATACATGCCAGTATGCAATTAATAAAACTGCCTGACATTAATTAAGCATCCATTGTGCCAGGATCTGAGCTATGCTAAACACTTCACATCTCATTTAATATTGGTAACAATCCTCGGAAATGGGTACTATTGTCCAGATTTCACAATGAGGCTTAGAGGTGAAGTAACTTGCCCAAAGTCATACAGCAAGTGAGTCTGGAATCTAGGTAAGTCTGACTGTAGAACCTACATCCTAAAACAACTATACATATCCCAATCATTACATAAACAGCAGGTGTTGCAAAAAAAAAAAAAAAATCATAGTGTGTGTTCTAGGAGTTCAGATGAAAGCACGATGGTCTAAAGTAGTTGGTCTGGAAGCATATACTGTTAATACTCAATTAGGTGGAGTGAAGAGGAAAGGGACTTAGGAAATGAATGTTTAAGAAACAATGACTAGAGTAGTCCAGTGATTTCCAGGAGTCATGAGAAACAGCTGGAAGCTTCTGAAAGCCTTGTAAGAAGTTTAGATTTTATCCAGTGGGAACCAAGAAATGATTGAAAGCTTGTAAGTAGGAATATTCTATGAAAAAGGCTAGGGAGGCTACATTGGTGTAGGAAAGCTGGAGAAAGACCATGTGGGAAATTACTATAGTAGTTTAGTCAAGATGCTATAAGGGCCTGAATTATGATGACAGCAGTGTAACTAGACAAGAAAAGAGAGAAGGACAAAAGGTGAATCCAACAGGGCTGACTGGATATAATTAGTCAAAAAACTGTAGTGTTTCGAGTCTAACTGGCTGGGAGAATTAAGAGAAACTGAACAAAAGGGTGAATCTGAGAAGAAAAAACAATGAGTATTATTTAGTTACACCAAATATGAGTTTGTAACAATGAGTCCAAGTAGAAGTATACAGGAAGCAGTTACATAGTGGAAAGACACAAAAGAAGTCAGGACCAGAGAGATTCAGGATTAAACCACAGAGGTAATGAGAGGAAGATTCCACCCACCTCCTCCCCCAAAATGCAGTCAAATATTGTAAAAATATCATCTGATTTGCGGAATCAAGAGGCTGTTGGTTAGAAAGATACTATGAAACAAATGGATTGAAACTAAAAATTAAAGAAGGGATATTCCTACTCTGATTATAATATTCTCTTCCTAAAACTGTCATTCCCTTACTCCCAAACTCATCTCTGACAGTTTTTTAGTTCTTCCCTATTTTCACAAACCACCAGCATAACTCCAGCTTTCATTTCCTTTTGTCCCTATCCTACTTTTCACGGCTTATTTATCTCACTAAATAAGCTCACCCATACTCATAGCTTCAATTATTAACTATACGTGTACCTATACATATGTGGCATTTAATACATTTCCCATAATCTCAATCTCCTGGTAGCTATCTCCACTTGGCAAGGCAAAACAAAAATCATTCTCTTTCCTGCCAAACCCACCCTCCTCTTATATCCCAAATTTTGGTGAATGTCTCACCATCATCCAGTCACCTAGCCAGGATGATAGTGAGATATTTAATGGATATCGGTAAACTGTTGACTATGAGAGAGTGTCAATCTCATAGTCAACAGTTTACCGATATCCATTAAATAACTCTCCATTGTGTCACTATCTCTTTGCCTCCAATTCTGCTATGTTAGTTCAAGCTCAAGCTCTCACTATCTCTTACCTAAGTATTACAACTACCTTCCATCCCTACAATCTACTGCTTGCTTCCAGAGAAATCATTCCAAAATTTAAGTCTGATTATATCACTTTATTGATAAAATCCCTTGGGGACTCTCCATCATAGAGGAAATAAAATTTTAACTTCTTACTTGCAAAGCAGTCAAAGGAAAAATGCTTGTAGACAGAAGGAACTAGGTCTAAATTCTATTCTGCCATATCATGTATTTTCATCTTTTGAGTCAAGCTACTTTATTTCTCTGAATGTGAGTTTTCTCATAAACCTCTGGAGGGAAGGGAAAGTAGAACTAAAAGACAATAAAAGATAAAGCCTTGTGATGTGTCAATACCCTAGCAGTAGGTGCCAGGAAAGACAGACAAAAATATCCAAAAGGAGAAAAAGCTAGAGACGTTATGGAGGTGAAAGGAGGAGGGACATATAAGAAATGGAGTATAATCAACAAGATCAAATGAGGGTCCAAAGGAAATGACACAAACAAACAAACAATCCTCAAAATGACAGATGTTAGAGTTGACTGGTGAGATCAGAAAGAGCAATTTGAGGTGACAGTAGGATAATGAGAACCAAAATTCAAGTGGGAGTTACAAGGCTTGAAGAAAAGTTAAGTGTAGACTAACTGATACTCTTTCCTAGTGGAAGAAAAAATAAGACAGTGCCAAAAGAAGTTATCATAGGCCCAGAGGAAGTATGTCCTCAGCATATATGTGTGCGTGTGTCTATATATGCAGAGAAAAAAATTAGTAGAAAAGAAGAATTAAAGATAAAGGGGGAAAAGTATTACTGCTGGAATAGTCAGGGAGTAAATGAGGTAAGAAAACGGTTAGACAAGTTAGTCTCAGAGATAAAGGGAAACAAACCTCTGAGAGCATGCCAGTCCTTCCCGTGTCCTACTAGTTCTTTGCTCCACAAAATAAATACTAGTTATCACAGACTTTTATTTAATTAATAAGCATTACTATTAGAAATAACCCATTGGCCAGGCACAGCAGCTCATGCCTGTAATTCCAGTACTTTGGGAGACTGAGGTGGGCAGATCACAACAAGGTTAGGAATTCAAGACCAGCCTGGACAAGATGGTGAAATCCCATCTCTACTAAAAAAATACAAAAATTAGCCAAGCGTGGTGGCACACACCTGTAGTCCCAGCTACTCAGGAGGCTGAGGCAGGAGAATTGCTTAAACCCAGGAGGCGAAGGTTGCAGTGAACCGAGATCGTGCCACTGCGCTCCAGCCTGGGAAACAGAGCAACACTCTGTCTCAAAAAAAAAAAAAAAAAAAAGGTATCCTCATCTGCTCCTTTAATCCCATACTTGATTTGTTCTTTTATTTAACATGTATCACATCTAACATACTGTACAATTTATGTGTTCAGTGCTGTCTTCCTCAACTGGAATATAAGCTCCACAAAAGCAGCAATTATTCTCCATTGTGTTCTCTGCTGTATCCCTAAAGCCTAGAGCAGTACCTGGTAAAATAATAAACACTCAATATTTGTCAAATAAATGAACGGTGGTTGGAATGTATAAAAGTCATTATTAAGAGTGAAGGAGTAAGAAAAAGAAAGAAAATTTATATTAATAGCCTGAAGATTATGGAGAAAATTGAGAACCATCCATGAGGGACACGGACAATAGGCAGGGAGAAAAACAGCTGGGCAACTACATATACTTAGCAGCACAGAAAGAAGGAGAAGAAGAAAAGCATGATGTTCTAGTTTCTGCTTTAGACCTTTATGAAAAATATTCTTATGACAGTCTAAGTAAAAGCACTTATTAATAATTTAATTGGGCTCAGCACTATATAAAGGGAAACAACAAACCAGTCAACATCATCTAAGGCCCACAATCTAGCATAATAAGCCAAGGTGAAATGAAGCTTTGCCAACATACTGTTCTCTTGCTTCTGGATCCATCTTTTCATCATTCTTTTTAATTAAGTTCCAAAATTTTCTTAGCTTAGGTGTCTTTTTTAATTCTAATTCCAATCGTGCCTGAAGAAGAGACGTGTTATTAAATCACCAGTAACCTCAAAGTTTACAAAAATAAGGATTAGATCAACTATTTGGTAGTTTTCTAATCTATGAATACAAGATAGAGCTCATAAAACATGAAAACAACATAACCCTGAAAATTGAGAAATGAATAATATTTTTTAAAATTATTCAACTTTAGCTCTTAATAAAAATATAAATCAAGATTGTAAGCTCAATAATCAATTAATTGTTATTTCAAAACTCAAAAAGCTAAGTCTGAAAAATATATGGATCAACACTTAGCACAATCACTGAGGTTTAAAAAATATGAGTCTAAATGCACAAAAACCAGTTATCACAAGTAAATAAGGAAATGTCCTCATTAGCATATTCTCTCCTATGGCACTTGCCACTTTTTAACTTAGGACTAATTATTTATGTGTGCCTTATGTTTTCATTCCCATAAACTGGTGCTTATGAATGAGTTTGCATATCTGGGTATACGTAGAAACATACATGTGCAGGAAATGAAATTCTGAATAAAGTATTACACAGAAATTTGATAATTTTAACTTAACTACCTAAGATGTATTAATTTGGCTTTGGTACCTGCACATATTACTCATTAAAGACTTTATGGAAAATGGAAATCATTAATATTAAGTACAATCCAGATCTTCTACAGCTGTCATATATTCTAATCAAGGAAAAAGAAATTCAAGTCTACATTTACTCTCATCCATACTTTGCTAAATTAACCCCCTTTATCTACAGGCTCAACAGATATCACCTTATTTCATTTTATAATATCGACATTAAGTTAAACATTAAATGCACATAAAAACTTTACAACTGTAAAAACTATATCTATGATAAGTTAATGCATAGTGGCTTTTCTAAGAAAAGGGGTATTTAGCTACCACTTGTATATCCAGATTAAGGCTACAGACTCTAAAACCACATGTTCCACTTATAACACATACATTCATAAGATTCTGAAATTAGAGACTTACAGCCTGTAAGCCCATCCACATTGGGAGGGAGATAAGCTGCTGTACTTGACTCCGTATCAAGTCTACTTCCTGTTTTAAGCATGAAGAAAACAAGTTAATAAACATACCAGTATTTCTACCTAAGTCTTTACATAAGAAGTACACTGCCTTTTTAAGTACTGGAGGGAAAACACACCATCAATAATTTCAAATTAATATTTTAATATTAAGAAGTTCAGGCCGGGGGCGGTGGCTCACACCTGTAATCCAAGCAAGCACTTTGGAGGCCAAGGTGGGCGGATTACCTGAGGTCAGGAGTTCAAGACCAGCCTGACCAACATGGCGAAACCCCGTCTTTTAAAAAAAAAAAGAAGTTCAATGCTTTAAAAAAGACTCCACCTTCATTATTTACAGATTTTGTATTTGCAAATTCATATGCTAACAAAAATGTATTTGTAATCCCAAAATTAATACTTCATGTGTTTTCACAGTCATTCAGATGGCACAAACAAAATTCTGAGTTGCCTGATGTGCACGTTCTCAGGTGAGACTGAAGTACATGGTGAAACCCCGTCTTTACTAAAAATACAAAAATTAGCCGGGCGTGGTGGACACCTGTAATCTCAGCTACTGGGGAGGCAGAGTTAAATGCTTGAAGCCGGGAGGTGAAGGTTGCAGTTTTCCAGGAAGGAGAAATGCTTGAAGCTGGAAGGTGGAGTTGCCGAGACCACACCATTGCACTCCAGCCTGGGCGACAATGCGAGACTCCGTCTCAAAAAAAAAACGGGGGACGGGGCGCAGTGGCTCACAACTGTAATCTCAGCACTTTGGGAGGCCAAGGCGGGAGGATCACGAGGTCAGGAGATCAAGACCATCCTGGCCAACATGGTGAAACACACATAAAATAAGGCTATGTATTAACAGGTTGTAAAAATGTCATGACCAAAGCTTGCAGGAACCTAACCCTGTATTTCCCCAAGGACTAATGGTTCAGTTTTAGCTTATTCAGTGTTCATAGCTACTTTATAAAATGAACATAACTACCTCAAATAAGAATTGACTGTGTATTTTAAAAGATAAAGCATTTCAATAATAAACTAGTTTGATAAGTTGGTTAAAACTATCATCAAATTACTAATACTAATAAAATCTTGTTTCTGTTTAGTTTCTGACAAAAAAACACATCTGTTTATATTTCTATTTGTTCTGTTTAGTTTATTAAATGTTAAAAAGATAACAGTGGACATCATAAATCTTTTTTTATGCCTTTAAAAGATCCATGTGAGATAGTACATGGAAATAGGTAATAAACATCCACCTTATCTTCAGGATAAGAAAGAACTCCATGCATTCTCCTGCATGGGTGTAAGTAAATTATCAACACAGATCCACTAGATAAATATGTATGTACCATCAGATAACCACAGTAGGAAAGTTCAAATGAAATATTACTGAAAATATTTAATTTTTTTAGAAGATAATCTTATGGGGCCAGGAGCAGTGGCTCACGCCTGTAATCCCAGCACTTTGGGAGGCCAAGGCAGGTAGATCATGAAGTCAGGAGTTCAAGACCAGCCTCATCAACATGGTGAAACCCTGTTCTTACTGAAAATACAAAATTTAGCTGGGTGTCGTAGTGTACACCTGTAATCTCAGAAACTCAGGAGGCTGAGGCAGGAGAATCACTTGAACCCAGGAGGTGGAGGTTGTGGTGAGCCAAGGTCAAGCCACTGCACTCCAGCCCAGGCGACAGAGTAAGACTCCAACTCAAAAAAAAAAAAAGATAATCTTATGAAGGATGAAAATGTATCACACATGTGACATTTTCAAAGATCATCTACAATTGGCCTTTACTAGTCAATTCAAAATACAACTCCCCTGCTGACTACCCAGCCTGTGCATGAAGCATGATGAAAAGTAATGAAACTACATTTCTGTATGTATATGCAGCTTGTGGCATGGATCTCATTACTCAAAGTCTGTATTAACCAGTCTTTTGCTGCTTCTCATTTGTGTGCTCTCCCTTTAGAGTTTCAGTTCTTATAATCATTTTTCTTAAGAGTCTAGATAGAAAAAAGTATCAAGTTCAAATCTATTAAAAAGTGAACATATCTTATAAAATGGTTTTACTAATAAGTGGCTGAAATCAAGCTTTTAGCATTATCCTTATTCCCCACTATTATGGATGAAGAATTGGCTACAGAAGTAATCTCATGTAAACTCAACCTAAAAGAACAAGAAAACTTGAAAATTTAATGAAAATTTAAAGTATAAATACCAAACTATTGAAGCAATGATCAAGAAAAAGTAGTAGGACTGTCTGTTCATGAAGCGAAAATTCACCATCAGTTTCAGCTAATGCCGCCTTCAAGATGTGTTTAAAAAAGAATGGGAAATGGTCTGGCTTCTTCTTAAAAATCTGAAAAGAAAAAGAATAAAAATTCATTTTGAATTGGCTTGCTCACCTAAGCTTTAAAGAAATCTTAGTAGGCTTTTTAGCAGTCTATTAAAAAAACAAATAATTACAAGATTATTTGTATCTGTATTAAAAAAAGCAGCAGCATGTGCTTACTTATAATTAATGGCAAGTCAACTATAGGTTTCTAACAGGACTAGGAGTTACAGAAACCTTTAGCTAATAAAATAATGGCTTTAATTCCTTTAGTTTTTCCGGTGGATTATGCCAGTATTTAGCTTAGGCTTTGTTTTCTTATTAAGGATCTGAAGTATTTTAATTTATCTGATTTAAATAACAACAAAAAAAGTATGTCTTTAGCAAAAATCTACTTTACACCTTGTAATTAATCTCAAGGATAGCCTCTCCTGCTTTATATTAACTCTTTCCTCTTAACTTGTAAATAATGTGAATATATTCAAGCCTCTTTGACCTACCTCCATTTCTAGTTACTGCTGTAGACAAGTGCTCCAAACATGTGGTCTACACTAGCTGTTTTTACTCACTTCTCTGAGACAAGCTCTCTTGAAGCTGTATGGCTATCAAGTTCTATGGACCCTAATTAACCCTCAACTCCTTTTTGCCATGTTGAAGGCTCTTCTTCTTTTGTCTGTTTTCTAAACAGGAATATTCCTGTGGTTCTAGTTTCATTCTTCTCCCCTGTTACTCAACTACCAAATACCAATGATCCCAAATATACATCTGCAGTCCAGATTTCTCTTCAGAGCTCTCAAACCTCAGATTCCTCCGTCTTCTTAATCTAGATATTCCAAAGGCAATTTAAACTGAGTATGTCCAAACTCAATTCAACAGTTTTCCATCCTCCAAATTATTCCTCACTAAATGGCAACATCATCTATTATATTAATTTGCCCAAGCCTGGAAGATTATTGAAAATAACACCCTTTCCTAATGCTACTTCAACTGATTATCAAATTCAATCAATTCTACTTTCTAAATATGTGTTTATCATCTAAATCTGTATTATCATTTCTCTTATTTCAAGGCCTAACCATCAAAGTGATCTTTGTAATAGGCAAAATGACCAGATTATTCCCTGGCTCAAAAAATTTTCCTTCTTCCTTTCTATAGTAGCTGAAGCAACTTCAAGAAATCCCTAGGCTCTCTTGATATAGACATAAAACCCATAGTTTATTTTGAGCTCTAATGTGCCCTGAGATGGTAGTTATTTAATGAATATTTGAGAGAGAAGTGTTCATGGTTTTATCTTAAAGACACTATCACCTTCTCACTTCAGAGATCATTTATTCTAAACAGATGACAGGCACCCACCTCTTTTTTTCAATTAAAAAAGTCTGACTAGAAGAGAAGAAACTCTTGATAAGGTGACCATTTTACGGTGGGCAAAGAAAACCTAGGTTTTGGATCTCTACTGATCAAGTCTCTGTTGAACCAACACAAAAAGGAAAAGTCAGTTCATTAGAAATTTCTAAAAGGAAAAGTAAATCCCAGGGCACAGTGGCTCACGCCTGTAATCCAAGAACTTTAGCAGGCCAATGCAGGTGGATCACCTGAAGTCAGGAGTTCAAGACCAGACTGGCCAACATGGTGAAGCCCGGTCTCTACTATATTAGCTGGGTGTGGTGGCAGGTGCCTGTAATCCTAGCCACTCGGTAGGCTGAGGCAGGAGAATCGCTTAAACCCAGGAGGTAGAGGTTGCAGTGAGCCTAAATCGCACCACTGCACTCCAGTCCGGGCTTTGGTAACATTTTTTTATTCATATAAAACTACAAATATACACCCCCTCTTGTGAAAAAAGATGCTGAAAAATATCTCATTTAAACATTATATACTTGCGCTTTTTTTTCTTCTTCTTAGAGACAGTCTCGCTCTGTTACCCAGGTTGGAGAACAATGGTGCAATCACAGTTCATTGTAGCCTCGAATTCCTGGGCTCAAGCAGTTCCCTTGCCTCAGTCTCTCAAGTAGCTGAGACTACAGATGCACACTACCATGCCTGAAAAACTTTTCTTTTTTTTTTTTTTAAGAGACAGGTTTTTGCTTTGTTGCCCAGGCTGGTCTTGAACTCCTGGCTTCAAGCAGTCCTCCCATCTCAGCATCCCAAAGTGCAGGATTATGGGCATTAGTGACAGCACTCGGCCTATTTGTACCTATGAATATAACTTCGATTTTGCCAGCTCCTGATATAAGTCGTTATAACATACACCATTCTTTGTTTCAAGCACAAAGTAGAAAAATAACTCCATATTCACAATTTTTCAATTCATAATAAATTATTATTGTTGGAAAAAAGTGTTGAAACCAAAAGGAAACGTATCTTTCACATATCCATTCTTTTTCTCAATATTTGCTTTAATACTGGGTACAGTTCTGCCCTAAAAGCAACACTATCAATAAAAGTTCTGCCACTTTGTAATAGCTTAAGTGGGCACAGTATGAAAGCTATGAAGTAATTTAAAACAGTTACCTCCCATGCAGGCACGTTTTCTCTGAACTTCTCATTCACCATACAGCAGATTGACATTAAATAAGCCTTGCTGGATACCTCAGGAGAATAATTCATCCAGAGATAATTTTCAAGATACTGGCTGTAAAGTGTAAAAAGCACAAAGTATTTCATTAGTTACCACCATTCACTGTAATGTGTAAGTCACCCAGAAAAGCACTAATTATTTAAAACTTTCTGAAAATATTTTGGAAATCTCTATAACTTGGAATCCTTGACCAGGTGTGGTGGCTCACGCCTGTAATCTCAGCACTTTGGGAAGCCAAGGCGGGTGGATCACTTGAGATCAGGAGTTGTGCCCAATTTGGTGAAACCCCATCTCTACTAAAAATAGAATAATTAGCCGGTTGTGGTGGCACACATCTGCAATTCCAGCTACTCAGGAGGCTGAGGCAGGAGAATCGCTTGAACCTGGGAGGCAGAGGAAGCAGTGAGCCGAGATCGTGCCACTGCACTCCCACCTGGCCAACAGAGCTAGACTCTGTCTCAAAAACAAACAAACAAACAAACTTGGAATCCTTTAAAAATTTACCTGTAATCTCGGTCACTGCTACCAGTTACAAATTTATACACAGAAAATATAGCTTTGGGGAATGACAGTCTTAT
Source organism: Plecturocebus donacophilus (assembly GCA_004027715.1). NCBI lineage: Eukaryota > Metazoa > Chordata > Mammalia > Primates > Pitheciidae > Plecturocebus > Plecturocebus donacophilus. The sequence goes on from PVKP010029457.1 coordinate 26,886, forward strand.
ATTTTCAAGTAAAAATATATCAAAGGTTGCCAATGTACATAATTATCACCACCAAACCACTAGATGTTCCCTTACCTAAGGCTCTTCTTAAAGTAAAAGCCAAAAATACCTGACAAATATCAGTTCTAAAACAAAATGATGCCAGGTGCGGTGGCTCAAACCTGTAATCCTAATACTTTGGGAGGCCAAAGCTGGTGGACTGCTTCAGCCCAGGAGTCTGAGACCAGCCTCGGCAATATAATGAGACCTTATCTCTACAAAAAATTTAAAATAAACTAGCCAGGTGTGATGGTGCACACCTGTGGTCCCAACTACTCAGAAGGCTGAGGTAGGAAGATCACTTGAGCCTAGGGGGTTCAAGATGCAGTGAGCCATGATTGTGCCACTGTACTCCAACGTGGGCAACACAGCAAGACTCCATCTCCAAAACTTAAAAAAAATCCTCTGAAACTCCAATTAAGCTTTCTCATTCTAGCCTCCACATATATTATTTTCCTTTCATATTTTTCATTTTTTACTTCTCTTTGCTATGTTCTAGTTAATTCCCTCAGATCTATTTTCGAGTTCACTAATTCCTTCTTTAGCTGCGTCTAACATGTTATTTTGCTAATTGATTTTTTAAATTTCAATGATTTTTATCTCCATTTCCCTCCCCTAAGTCTATCTATTTTTTAGTGTCTTATTTCTTTCTCACATATTTATTCTCTTATGCCAATAATAATTTTAAACATAATGACTTGACAGTGTGTATCAATTATTTAATTATCTCAAGTTCTTGGTGGCGGGGGCAAGGGGGGATCTTTGTCCTCTGTTGTTCACTCTTGCTTATAGAATATGACCCTAATGTGCCCTGTAATTTGGGAGTATAAACTCACCTTCACCAAAGTTTTATTTATAGAGATTTTTTGGCAGCATAGTTGGAATACATATGCTTCCAGAGTATCTTTATAACTGTTTCTGCTACAGTTTTTAAGAGTAAAATCTTATCATGGGTGTTATCTGACTACACAGCAAACTCCAAACCTATCTTTAAATATCTTAGATGAGAAAACTGAAGCAATGAGAGTCAATGATTTGTCTAATTAAACAGGTATGGGAGAGAGATCCAAGATGGCTGCTTAGCAGCTCCTCAGGATTGTAGCTCCCAATGAAAGCACAGAGAGTGAGTTGGACGCCGCAATTTCAGATGAATTTTTGTTGCCCACAGACTGGGAGATTCCCAGCAGAGGAGCCACACAGGTCGCCAGCGCGACTCTTTTGCCGGCGCAGCTGTTTTGCCGGAGCCCCGACGCGGCGCTTCTCAGTGCAGAGTGTACGGGACTGGGTGCCCTTTTAGTCGGCTCGCTGGTCCCATTCCCACAAGGAGAACAGCAAATGGAAGCGCTGAGGACTGAGAGTTTCACAGCAAGCACAGCCGAACCCAGCAAGACCTAGCTCTGTGGGGAAGGGGCATCCTCTGAAGGAAAACTAAGAAACAGAAAAAACTTCATCACCAACAAGCCAGATGTCCACTCAGAGACCCAATCTGAAAGTCAGCAATTACAAAGACTACAGGTGGATAAATCCACAAAAATGGGAAGAAACCAGTGCAAAAAAGCTGAGAACACCTGAAATCAGAATGCCTCTCCTCCTACAGGGGATCACACCTCCTCATTAGCAAGTGAACAAGACCTAACGGATATGAGTGTGATGATCTGTCAGAATCAGGCTTCATAAGGTGGATAATAAGAAACTTCTGTGAGCTAAAGGAACATGTTCTAACCCAATGCAAAGAAACTAAGAACCTTGAAAGAAGATTTAACAAAATGCTAACAAGAATGGACAACTTAGAGAGGAATATAAATGAACTGATGGAGCTGAAAAACACAACACGAGAACCTCACGAAGCATGCACAAGTTTCAACAGCCAAATTGACCAAGCAGAAGAAAGGATAACAGAGGTTGAAGATCAACTCAATGAAATAAAACAAGAAGGCAAGATTAGAGAAAAAAGGGTAAAAAGGAATGAACAAAGTCTCCAAGAAATATGGGACTATGTGAAAAGACCTAATTTACATTTGATAGGTGTACCTGAATGTGACGAAGAGAATGAATCCAAGCT
>PVKP010029458.1:0-28984 GCA_004027715.1 Plecturocebus donacophilus
CAGTGAGCCAAGATTGCACCACAGCACTCCAGTCTGTGCGACAGAGCAAGACTTCATCTCCAAAAAAAAAAAAAATGCAATTCAAAAGATAATTATTGACAATTAAATAGCCCCGTAGCTTTAACACTAATTATAACAAAACAAAAATACTACAGGGGATATTCATTCATTACATTTTTTGTGGAAAGTATACCTGCGTTAGATGCTGAAACTGTTTTCAAGGAGCTCATTTATAAAACATTTGCTTTCTTGGACTATTTATCCAAAGAAGAAATGCCATGTCTTCAAAGATGTGTGTTATTCAGATCTGCACTGTCTTCTGTAAGCATTCTAGTTAAATAATTCTCCAGGATAGGAAAGTCACTTTGATACTGGTACAAGGGAAATGCCATGAATTCCCAGATGCTTTTAAAATACAGATGGGTTATAATGACAAAGGTAATGCAATTTTTTGAATGTCTCATTTTCAAATTATAACTTTCAAAGGAGTGAAGGACTTGCCATCCCAAAATATGTCAAACTGGTATATTAATTATTTTGAAAACATCGGAGAAATTGTAGTTTCAGAAAGGAGTAGCTGACCTGGATGCAGCAAGCCGTAAAGCTTCTTCTGTGGCTCACGCCTGTCATCTCAGCACTTTGGGAGGCTGAGGTCAGAAGATTGTTTCAGTTTAGGCATTAGAGACCAGCCTAGGCACCATGGTAAGACCCCATCTCTACAAAAAATACGGAAATTTGCCAGGTGTGGTGGTTTATGTCTATAGTCACAGCTGCCTGGGAGGCTGAGGTGCGAGGATCATCTGGACTTGAGAGGTCCAGCCTGCAGTAAGCTATAATCACACCATGGACTCCAGCCTGAAAGACAGAGTGAGACCCTGAAAAAAAAAGAGAGAGAGAGAGAAAGGAAGAAAGTTAGAAAGACAGAAAGAGAAAGAAAGGAAGAAAGAAAGAGAAGAGAGAAGGAGGGAGGGAAAGAAGGAAGGAAGGGAAAGGAATGAGGGAGGGAGGAAGGAAGGAAAGATGGAAGGAAGGGAAAGAAGGAAGGAAGGAGAGAGAGAGAGAGAGAGAGAAAGAAAGATACTTCTGGACAAGATATCCTCCCTTTACCAGAGCCAGGAAATAGCTCTTATCAAGAGACTGGGAACTGGGGGCTGCAGTGGACCCAAATAAATATATTTCCCAAAGTAACCCTTATCTTCTACTAGTTTTGCACTCCCCATATATCTCCTAGTGACTCCCCTAGGAATTTATCAGCCCTAGACAGATTGCCTTTGTCCTATCATTTCTTCTCAAATTTATTATTCTTCATACAAAAAGTATAAAAGCATCTTGCTTTGGCCACTTCTTCAGACTTTACTCACTTGTACATGTAAAACTAATAAAATTTGTATGCTTTTCTCTTGTTAATCTCTCTTGTGTCAGTTTGGTTTCTAGATCAACTGAAAGGCCCACATAAGAGTTCATGGGGATTGGAGGTGATCTCTCATTCCCCTACACATTGTGTAAATTAAGCATATGAATAATGCTTGAAGGTAAATTAATGTTAAAAAGGATACACCATAACATGAAGTACTTCAACCTTTATAATATGAGACCATTTATTAAAGAAAATACCATTATATAATAATGAGGCTAATAATTTCATATGGAAATAATACTGTATTAATTCGATGTATTCATACTAACAGTGAACATGATATTTTAAATTTTGCTGTCACATAATTATGCTGCTGCTTTATGAAATGTTATACTGTCACCTAGAAAAACCCTTCTTTGAGTGTAGATCTGCGATCTTCAGGCTCAGATGGCAGGTTGTAATGTGTTACTGAGGTATTTTTAAGTGAAGAGGTGGGAAAAACTCCTGACTGAGTCATAAAGCTGAGGATTCTTTCTTTATCCTAATCTGCCTGGAGCAAAGCTGTTTGGCTAACACTGGCCTTTAGCAAAGAACTGAAACACATTCCTAGTTCTGCAAGGCAAATTGGGTAAGGGATGTGGTGTTAGGTTTGGAATGAGTAGATATCTTAAGGTTGTGAGTCATGATCCATATTATTTTTAAGTTGTTGCTTAAAACTAAAAAGCAACAAAAAGCAATCAAAGGGAAGGTGAGAGTTAGAAGAAATTGAAGACCAAATAGTTTTGTTCTAGTCAGCAAACAGTAGTAGTATGACTACGAATGATTTAGTACAGGCCTCTTAACTCCTCAGCTCTGTTAGTTACCTATACTGCTTTAAAAAGTATGTTTCTGTAGGAAAAATGAACACATATTAAAGCAACTAATTAGAAGTGAAAAAGTTGATTCACTGTGCATTGAAATAAATAATGCCTCAAAGTTTATGCAGTGGTGGAAATGAAACCAAAATACAAAGCTCCATTTGTGACTGAAGTTTGCTAACATTTTAAGAAGTAGGATGAAGTGACAGTGGGTAATAGGCAAAGCAGACATATTTCTTGCCATGATATTTTACAGCTGTCATTGGCAGTGTGTTTTCTTAAACTGATATCAGGTACTATTTATACCCTTACAATTTCTGGTCAAATTAGGGCGGAAGGTTGTGGTACCCGTATATAAAAAATAGTATAATAATGTTCTATTTTTTGGAACAAATTTGTTATATGAAATGTCAGATGAGTCATTTTGCTCGTGTCAGGTATTTAAAAGTAATGGGGAGATGCCAACGTGGAAGGCCAGTAATTCATGCACGGGTGTAATGGAGCAAATGAAATGCAAAGCTCTTGTACAGGTCCAATTTCAGCACCAAACGCTTACCTGTCAGTCAGCAAAATTGTCCCTGAATAAAAATGAACCCCATCTGAGAGGCAAAGCATTTTAATATACATCACATTCTTTGACTCTATTGCAAGGTAGAAGCTGCATGGAAAGAAAGAGAATGTTGTTGAAAAAGACGTTTAACAGCAACCTCTGAGCATGCTGAAAATCTTGCTCGCACTACTGCCCACAAAAGGTTTTTGGTTTGCCCTTTCTCTCCTGAGCTATTGACAAACTCTTCAGCATTGCTGCCTCCCCTGGCTCTGTATCTCTTATCTACATGGAAAGGCAGCTGATTTACCCCAGACAGTGAGAGATTTGGCCACTCAGGGATGTGGAGACCAAGTTTTAGACCGGTGACTTTATTGCTGTCTGGGTGCAGCTGGGGGATGTATTTATGGACGTGACAATTAAAAGTGTATGTCGCACAAATCGAAAGTCAAACATACCCTCATAGAAATGATTATTGTGGTCCAAAGAGACTGCCATTCTTTTGTAAAGCCTTTCATTTGGAATCAGTTCCCACTTTTCTATATGAGCAAACATCTTACAGAAATGAGGTGTCCTAGTTTTTTTTAGATGCAATTTCTTGTGGTTTTTAAAAAGCAAATAGGAAAGTTAAGAATTTGTGTGCTTCAGTGCCCACGCACCCAGGGATTCTTGTACCCTACCTCTAAGAGTCATGATTTATTCTACCTTTGAAATGTCTGTTTTCCATTTCTGTGTTTTAAGACTCTAAGTGCTTATAGGAACCCAAGCAGCTATTGAAAACCAGTAATGACTAGTTCTTCTAAATGCTAATGATTGAGAATGAACTAGCAATCAGGGCTCAAAAATAAAATAAAATAAAATAAAATAAAATAAAGTGTGCGGAATTAGAAACGATAATAATTAAATCAAGCTAAGGTGCCCTATACTTATGACTGCACTAATGCTTGAAAAATTATGAGTACAGAGAAAATTTACATAAATCCTCTTTAAATGATGTATGTGGGAAAAAAAAAGAAAGAAAAACCATGGTCACAGGACTGAATTTATTTTAATCCCCTGGTTCAAGTGGTCCTAGAAATAATCATACTTGTATCAATCTATATTGCATGACTTTTGTAAGATGTGAAAATAGTGTTTTTCACTAAATTGTCACTTATTATTGTTCATTTAGGGCCACTAACATAGAAAAATTTCTCAGCTACAGTGTCAAAAGAATAGGGACAATTTGATGTTTTCTTTTGATGCTGTTTGTTGATATCTAGACCACTGTAGCTTGATTGCCTAACATTAAACCTATAATAACAGTGCAATCATAGCAGTATCATCATGAATGTTGTTACAATAGAAACAACATTTACACAGCTTCAGAATGGTAATTATCAAACTTTTTGTCATGAAGCGCTTATTTGCTAGCATTGATCTGCCCCGGTCAGTTGTTAGCTCTTCTCATCTGAGGTGTATTGATTGTATAATCAGTAGATAGAGGCTGTGGGCAGATGAAATTCAGTGTTGTTGGGCAAATTATCGGCTGCTTGCCTGTTGACCTGGACCCTGCTGGTTGTACCTTAGATGCTGGTGGGATTATTACTCATTTCAGTGACCCTACTTTATGACAGAGCACTCTGTATTATTATAAAAGATAAATGCCATCCTGCTTGCTGTGGTTGTGGTTGACTACACAAATGTCAGAATATAGCTAGTCTGCAAACTAGGCAGTACAAGTATGTTTCAGATGAGATCAAAAAGAGAAATTTTCAAGGTCTTTACCTTTTTTGAATTTATCGCTCCATAAGAATATAATAATAAAAAGCCTATGTGTATCTAGCTGATGATAATAATGAAACCTTTATGTATATAGCACTTTATCATGTGCTAAGGATTATGACAAATCACTTAATATTTTATTTTACTAGTAAGGACACTGAGGCCTCCATTAAGCTAAGCCAATTGGCTAAGATCACATGGTCAATGGGCAGCAGAGCTAGGAATTAAATCTGTTTCTTCTGAATATAGTCAAGTTTGTTATGTTCTACTGTTGTGTCTTATTAGGTTGCCCAAGCTGACCATTAAATACATGTGTACTGAGAGATCTAAGGTTTCATCCAACTGGATTAAAAAATAAAGACCTCAATGTTACTTAAATAAATTTTTGCATTGGGTGATTTTTGAGACTATTTGAACTGTTAATTATAACATTCCAAAGGCCAAGGTCTAACATGGGATTATTTTTACAGATAAAATTGTTTTATGTAAAGAGCAATGTAAATTTTATAGCTGGTGGCTGTTTTTAAAAAATCTAGATGGTTTTAACAGAGTGTTTTGTTTATGTGAGAAAATCCTTAAAGGTTATTTATGTTACCATTTATGTCCTATTTTCCCTGTACTTCAGGATCATTCTATCCATCGCAGGTAAGTACAGGTTGGTATCAAATCCTAATACCTAAGCTGGGCCTTTCTGACACTATATGGAAGACCAGGAAGAATGTCTTTAGTCTATTTTGACATTCAGATTGCTTTGCAAATACATATATGTGAACTTGGCAGTGTTCACAGTGGCATTCTTATTCTTTCTCTCTGAAAAGAAAAGGGCATAAAAGGATGTACCTCGCTAACAGTGCAATGCCATAAAAATATTAACGTTTTGGTGCTGATAATTCAAATCCCCAAATAGTAAAATAGATGAAGGCATTACTTAAACATAATTCTCCATTTCTAAATGCACTCACTTGTGCCTGGTAAGCTGTCTTATTCTTTCTGCCAACTTCTGGACCATTGTTTTATAAAGGTCAGTGGTTACCTGCTCATTGTATTTTAAAGGCACACTCATAGCACGTAGTCCAATAAGCAAGTCCAGCAATACCACATTCCTCTTTGATCTTAAATGCTGCAGCTGTTGAATCATGATTGGGCAATGATTTTTTTTTTCCTCCTAGAAAACTACTTTGTATTCTTACTTTTAAAAGACTAAGCGACTGATCTCTTACCCAAAATATTAGAGGAGATAATGGACAGAGTACATGAAAGTTACATGCAGAGGTGGCTTAGAGTTGAGATATTTAGTAATTTACTTCTCTGTTAATACCAAAAAACACGGCTGTTTGAGTGCTCCTTTAACATTACTTACCTAAACAGGGCAAATAACTAAAAAAGTGACTCCCTGTTTCTAGCATTCTAACAGTCTGAGAGAAGCCTAAATTTGTGTGTACATTCTGTTCCTTTATCTTTTGGCTGCTGAAATACATACTGTCAGTATAATATTTCAATGAAAATGGTAATCTTTTTTGGAAATTCGAATTTTTCTGACACTCTCCACAAAAAAACCTAAAATACATATAATATATAATTGTCATTATTTGGGTACTGATCCTATTATACTGTTAGCTCTTCATATTTGACCTATTTTAGTATTTCCTGGATTGCTTACTACTATGCTTTGTGTATAGAAGGAACTTTATTAATTAAAATGGACCAGATATTTATTCAGCAAATATTTATTGGATACCTACTAGATAAGAGACATGGTGAGTGACATCAGATGCAGCAGTCAGTGAGTAAGACACACACATAGTTCCAGCTCTCAAAGAGCTCATGATGAGAAGGATGTAAGACAGACATTAAGTGACCAATTACATAGTTTCTAATGTAAGTTTTATTTTAATATTATATGCTTAAACAGAATCCACAATGTTAGAGGTTTCTTCAATAAGAAATCAGATCAAGTTTATGCTTCTCCAGGACAGGGACCTTTAAAAATCAACTCTTAAAATTTAATTTTTTGCATTTAAAAATAAAATGAGGCTGAGCACCATGGCTCACACTATGATCCCAGCACTTTGTGAGGCTGAGATGAGAGAGTTTCTTAAGGCCAAGAGTTTGAGACCAGCTTAGGCAATATAGGGAGACTGTCTCTACAAATATAAAAAATTAGCTGGGCGTGGTGGTGCATGCCTGTAGTCCTAGCTACGTGGGAGGCCAAGGGGGAAGGATGGCTTGAGCCCAGAAGTTCAAGGCTGCAGTGAGCTATGACTGAGCCACTGCACCACATCCTGAGGAACAGATCAAGACTCTGTCTCTGAAAAGAAGGATGGATGGAAGAAAGAAAGGACGGAAGGAAAGAAGGAAGGAAGGAAGGAAATAAAGGGAGGGAAGAAGGAAGAAAGGGAGGGAAAGGGAGGGAGGAGTCAAATAAAAATACGCACATTACAAGTATACATTTCAATGAATTTAGGCAAGTGTATACAAATATCCATATATCAGTGAATATATTATGTAGGTAGATATGAGTATATATGTATGTATAAGCATATACATATTTAACTGTATATATACTTACATATCCCCTCATTCAACATATGGGATATTTACATGACCCCAAAAAGCCTCCTTGTGCTCTTTCCCCAAGTACAATGCATGATTTCCCCAGGCTCCTAGATTTTTTTTCTAGAGTATATCATATAGTATGTACTCTTTTGTCTGACTTCTTTTGCTCAGCCTGATGTTTCTGAGATTCATCCATGTTCTTATGTATATCAACTGGTGTTTTCCTTATTATTACTGATTAGCTTTTTATTTTGTGGATAGAGCACAATTTGTTTATTCATTTATCTACTGACTGACAAAAATAAACCTTAATCTATTGCCCATAAGGTAAGATGAAAGTAGTGGTACGTTTTCATTTGTGAACTGTGAAAATGTACCAGAGGACCTGGGGTGTTACCTTAAATTCACCACATATGAATAGTGTTGGCCCACACTAAAGTTATCTTTATCTCCCAAATGAGTCTGTTGTAAAGACAGGTCCTACCTGAAGAAACGGTTTCATTGATAATTTATGAACAATACTGAATGCTTTCTAAGTTGTTGAGTAGGGTGCTGAACTAACATGTAAAACACCAAAATTAATCTGATTCTGTGTATTGTGGGCTATTTATGGAATGCAACAATTACTTTTAGAATTCAAATTCAAGTCAAAAAAATATCTATGAGTGTCTGCCATACTTCAAATCTATAAGGCAACAAGATAAGCAAGATGGAGTTCTTTCCTTGGAGGTCCAGTAGTCTAAAGTGGGAAACTGGGTGTCTGCATGAAATGATAAAAACACAAAACAAAACAAAACAAAAAACAGTAAAAAGGCTTGTTGATTAAACCAAAGTAGTTTTAGTGCCCGTCTTTTTAAAAGGGGAGTAAATTATACCTCCTATACGCCCGTCAAGTTAATTTTGATACCTTTAAAGATTCTGCGCTAGATGAAATCATTGAACAATCAATTAGTCACCACATAGGAGAGCATGAAGCACTGGGTAGTCACTATCTTGGCTTTGCAAAGAGCAAATTGTACCAGATCGATTTAATTTCCTTCAAGAGATTGATAGTTTATACAGACATTTAGGAAGCAGGGTATGTAATTCATCTGAACTTGAGAAAAGATTTTGATTTTAGCCACACATGACATTTTAGCACTAACTCAAAGGATGTGGTATAGTCCAGACCATATTCCTGAAGGAAGGGGGCTGCTTCTCTGAGGAGTTATATTTGCAAAGTGTTATGAAGGGCTTGGTGTCAATAATGGGTCTTTGTTTTATAAATACATATCCAAATGCTGGAGTTATTCTGAGTTTCTGTGTCATGGATAAATAATTGAAAATAAACTCTCATGTTGGCAAAGGAAAGCCTTGATATGAGTACTCTGGAAGATTGTTATAGATTAAATGAAATGATCTTAAACCATAAAAGTAACAATTGTATACTTTATGAAGAGCTGTAAGATCAAGTTCAAATAACTTGCTGTGGTGACCATAAGCAGCAGCAAAGATAGATGCAAAATGGGAACAGCTAGGCCATAAATAAGACGACAAGAGACTTAGGAGTCATAGTGGAATTCAATCCATATATTGCTGATAATTCTATGTTATTATTTATAAAAAATGGATAATTTTAGAGTGTATAAAGAGGAATATGATTTGCAAGCATATGGAGCCCAAAAGTCATTACTCTGCAATAGTCATTTTCTTTCTTCCTTTTTTAAAAATAGAGACGGGGTTTCACCATATTGGTCAGGCTGGTCTTGAACTTCTGACCTTGTGATCTGCCCTCCTCGGCTTCCCCAAGTGCTGGGATTACAGGCATGAGCCACTGTGCCCAGCTGCAATAGTCAGTTTTAATCACAACTCTCAGACTAATCTGATTTTATACTGCAGGGAAGCTAGAGGGTCCAGAGAAAAACATTCTAAATATGCAAGAAGATAAATAAATGTTTCTTTAAAGTTCAGACTAGAGAAGAGACACTACTTTTCAAATTGTACAGAGGTATCATTTCATTTCATAGTCATTTATTGAGTAGCCAGCTGTATCTCAGCTTGTCGTGATATGTTTATGGAGCAATTGTTTCCTGTCATTTTAATTTTTATAAGGAAGAATATAGAGCAAACAAGCTTAAATGTAGCAAGAGTTTAGTTAGGTAAAAAAAGAACTCTTACTATTGAAGTCATTAAGCACAAAACATGTCCTCAAAGAGTTTCTGAAATTCCTTTTCTTTTTCTTCTCCTCTCTTCTTTCTTTTCTTTTTTAGTAGAGACAGGATTTCACTGTGTTGGTCAGGCTGATCTTGAACTCCTGACCTCAGGTGATTCACCAGCCTCAGCCTCTGTAAGTGCTGGGATTACAGGTGTGAGACACTGCACCTGGCCCTGAAATACTTTTTCTTGAAAGCTGTTTGAAAACAGAATAGGCAGCCTTCTGCCTAAGGTGGCATAGGTGTTAAAGGCTTGGTTTAATTCAAGAGTTCCAAAATCTGATAAGGTTTCAGGATCATTTGGATAGAATTTTTTGAAAAACAGCTTTATTGAAGTATAGTTGACTTACTATACATTGCATGTATCTCAAGTGTACAGTTTGATCAGTTTTAATATATGTATATACCCATAAAACTATTACCACAATCAAAATAATGGACATATTTATCATCCCCAAAAGTTTTCCCCTGCTCTTTTGTAGTTCTTCCTACCCTTCCCTAGGCAAATATTATCTGCTTTCTGTCATTATAGATATGTTTTTATTTTTTAGAATTTATGTAAATAGAAGCAAACAAATTGTATTCTTTTTCATCTGGCTTCTTTCACTCAGTATAATTATTTTGAGCATACATTCAGCATAATTATTTATATTTGATTTATGCATATAGTAGTGTGTTTCAGTCATCTGTTCCTTTTTTTTATTGCTGAGTAGTGTTGTCTTGTGTGGATTTATATACAATATGTTTATCCATTTATCCATTGATGGACATTTGGGTTGTTTCCAGGTTTGGGTAATTATATATAAAGCTTTTCTGACATTTATGTGCATTCTTTTATATAGACATATGCTCTCATTTCTTTAGAGTAAAAACGTAGGGGTAGAAATGCTTAGATAATATGGTAGGTATATGTTTAACTTTTAAAGAAACTGCCCAACTGTTTTCCAGAGGGGTGGTTCTATTTTGCATTTTCAGCAACAGTGTGGGAAAGGTCTGTCAACACTTGGTTGATGAGCCCTTTCCATTTTAGTCATTCTAATAGATGTATTAGAATGTCATTTTGGTTTTAATTTAAACTTCCCAAATGATCATCTTTTCATTGCTTATTTGTTTTCTATATATCTTCTTTGGTGGAGTGGCTATTCAGGGTATTTTTTGCCCACTTTTAAATTTATTCATTTGTTTTCTCTTTATTGAATTTTGAGAGTTCTTTGTTCTGAATACAGTCCTTTAACAGATTCTGATGAGAATTGCATTGAATGAATAGGTTAATTTGGTAAGAAATGACATCTTAACAATATTGAGTCTTCTAATCCATGGACATGGCAGATTTTGCTGTTAATTTACATTTTAAACTTCTTTTAGAAATATTTTGCAGTTTTCAAAGTACAAGTTTTACATATCTTTTGTCAGATTTATCCTTAAGAATTGTATATTTTTAAATGCTATTGTAAATTTTATTTTAAAATATTTTAATTTCCAATAGTTTGTTGCTGGTATATAGAAATACAGCTGATATTTGTGTACTGACCTTTTGTTCTGCAGCCTTGCTCAACATACTTGTTAGTTCTAGTCGGGTTTTTGTATGTTCCATCAAATTTTCCACATTGGACTATCATGTTGTCTGATAATAATGACATTCCTGTCCTATCTAGATGCCTTTTATTTTTTTTTTTCTCCCATACTGCATTGGCTAGAACTTCTAGTATAGTGCTTAATAGAAGCAGTAATAGAGAATATCTCTGTTTGTGCAGGATATTGGTCTGTAGTTTTCTCTGATGTCTTTGTCTGGTTTTTGTATTGTAGTAATGCTGTCTTCATAAAGTAAGTTGGAAAATATTCTTCCATTTCAATTTTCTGAAAGAGTTTGAAAAGAATTGGTGTTATTTCTCCTTCAGTATTTGGTAGAATTCACCAGTGAAGCCAGCTAGGCCTAGAATTTTCTTTGTGGGAAAGTTTTTAAACTACAAATTCATTTTCTTTAATAGGTACTATAATATTCAGGTTATTTCTTCTTGAATAAGCGTTGATAGTTGGTATCTTTCAAAGAATTTGTCCCTTTCATTTCATCCAAGTTGTTAAATTTATTGGCATAATGTTATTTATAATTTTCCTTTATTATCTTTTTTTTTTTACCATCTATAGAAACTATAGTGATGCCATCTTATTCCTTATATTGGTCATTTTTATCTTTTTTATAGCTGTCTTGGATATCAGATTAACTGTCCTCAGTGCTTGTGTTCAGGTAACCCTTATTTTACTCAATAATGGCTCCAAAGTGCATGAGCAGTGATGCTGACATGTTGTTATAATTGTTCTGTTTTATTATGTTATTATTGTTAATCTCTTACTATGCCTAATTTATAAAGTAAGCTTTATCGTAGGTGTATAAGTTTAAGAAAAAACATAGTATATATAGGGTTCAGTCCTATCTGCGATTTCAGGCATCCATTAGAACCTTGGTATGTATCCCCCAAGGATAAGGCAGGACTACTATACTTTTTGGATCAGAGAACATATTTTTCATGGCTTAAATCTTTTTAAATGTATTGTTTTATGGCCTAAAATATGGTCTAGCTTGGTAAAGCTTCTATTGGCATTTCAGAAGACTGTATTCAGCTCCATTGGGTGGTGTGTTCTATGAATGCCAATTAAGTTGGTTGGTAATGCTATTCAAGTCTTCTATGTCCCTATTGGTTTCTGTATACTTTTTACATCAATTATAACATTGAAATCTCTGACTGTAATGATAAGTATTTATAATATATATTCTTGAATTTTGTTTTGAGAAGCAGATGTGTTACTGAGAAACAGCTTGATCCTTTCATATCCTGCTTTTAAGATTTGTTAGGTGGGACCAGCAATATTTACACAGGCCAAATTTTTCCATACCACTGAGGCAAAACTCTTCTGTGTACTCAACCTGATGTTCAATGAATTAAAAAGTTTTTCTTGTCAGACTAGCAGAAACATGCACAATTTCCAGTTCTTTGTGAACACTGGGTACTATTTTCTCTAATCCTTTCTGATAGGTCTTTCCCTGGCCTCCTGTCATTTTCTCAGATACATATGCTTATCAATACTCTGATGAATACTCAAAGGGAGGCACTTTTCAGATCTCCTGGGTTCTATCTCTTTGAAGCTTTCTATTCTCTGACACTCTGTCCTTTGAACTCTAGCCCCATTGTTTTTTCCAGACTTTCAACTCTGGTACTCTTCAGGCCTCCACTTGGGTTCACTGTCCCAGTGCCACAGCCCATAAGATCGCTTAAACTTGAGATAATTGTTGGGCTCACTTACCTCATTTGTATTCTGTCTCCCGGGGATATCTGTCCGTCATGCCTGCTGCCCACTCTCTTGAATACCATAGTTTCATTTATTATGCTTGATTTGTAGTTGTTTTAGGTGATGGGGTAAATCTGGTCCCTGTTGCTGTATCTTTATTAAAAGCAGAAGTCTCCCTGGGGAACTTTTGAAAAAGACAAATTCTTGGTTGGACACAGTGGCTCACACCTGCAATCCCAGTACTTTGGGAGGCCAAGGTGGGTGCATCACTTGAGGTCAGGAGTTTGAGACCAGCCTGGTGAACATGGTGAAACCCTGTCTCTACCAAAAAACACAAAAATTAGCCGGCGTGGTGGCAAGTGCCTGTAGTCCCAGCTACCCAGGAGATTGAGATGGGAGAATTGCTCAAACCCAGGAGGCAGAGGTTGCAATGAACTGAAAATGTGCCA
Organism: Plecturocebus donacophilus; assembly: GCA_004027715.1. Taxonomy (NCBI): domain Eukaryota; kingdom Metazoa; phylum Chordata; class Mammalia; order Primates; family Pitheciidae; genus Plecturocebus; species Plecturocebus donacophilus. The sequence goes on from PVKP010029458.1 coordinate 13,008, forward strand.
CTGCACTCCAGGCTGGGTAACAGAGCAAGACTCTGTCTCAGAAAAAAAGAAAAAGACAAATTTTTGAGTCCATCACAGGCCTACTGAAACTCAGTCTGTGGATGAATCCAGAAGTCTATAACAAGCTCCTCATCTGATACTGCAGTACACACATTTTAGAACCACTGATTTGATCAAATGTGATCTCTTAAAGTCCAGCCCAATCATCAAGCAGCCAGGGCAGTGGATTTCTCAAAAGACAATGAGGTCATGTTCAGTCTCTCAGTTTGAACTTTGAATTGTGCTTGCATCATCACAGACCTACACCAGTAAACTGTGGAAATCTCACCCTGAGAAAATCCCATGCAAAAAAACTGTCAGGAGACTTCTGCTTGTAAAAATTCTAAGGTTTACTTATGCATATATAATAGATTCCTTTCTATTTTCATAGACAACAGCAAATTGAATGTTTGCTTCAACCTTCATGAAATCAAAACTGTTAGAGAAAAAGGATCTTTTTATTGGGAAAATGAGTTGTCCCAAGTTACTAATTAGATCTTAGCTGTTAAAGTTTGGAGTGATTAAAATCCTTTTCAATAATTGCAAACTTTCCTTTGATAAAGTCACTCTAGAAGTTGATTATGCAATGTAGTTTCAAGTTAGTCATGTTCTCTTCTTGGGAACGGCTTTCTGTCTGGGGGTGTCAGTAGTGGCAATCCCCTAAGTGCATATTGGTCGTTGGGTTGATGTAGCCACAAAAGATTTGGTGAACTGTAATATGACTATTTTTATATAGGTCCAACTTCCACATAGACTAGCTAACTCTCTATATAACTAAGTTCTGTCCTTGGCAGATGGATTAACTTGTGAATAATGAATTTTGCTTAGCTACTTCTATACCTCCATTTTGGTTTACTAAATATAGAATCATTTAAGAAATCTACTGTTCATAATTATTTGCAATGATTCTGCAATAAATAATAACGTCAGCCAGTGATATACCAACTTACACAGGGAGCATGTCACTTTCTGAGCTCTTTGTTAATCCTAATTTACATTCCAGTAAAAAATGGAAACATAATACTATGTAGTAGATGGTGTGTAAGTATGCATGTTATAATCCCTTTAGCTCAGAGGTTCTTAGCCTTTGCTGTGTCATGAGCCCCTTTAGCATCTTGTGATTCTGCTTGTGCATTCTTTCTTGAAATAATGTTTCAAGTGTATTTAATAAAATATAAACCAGTTACACTGAAATACAGTTATCAAAATATGTTTAAAACATAATTGTGACATAGTAACATATATGCTTCCTTACTAATGCCATAAAAAGATCTTGTTGTAGCTCTAATAATTATTTTAATTTTTATTAAGATGAGCTATTAAATATCATTTCCAAACAAGCAATGGCCAAAATTATAATATTAGATGAAAATATTACTGTTCATAATCCATACTTGTAATATAAGGAAATGCTGAATTTGGTTAGTTTAGTAAAAATAAGAATTTTTTTTCTTCCAAGTTCATGGACCCCCGGAATTCTTTCTATGAATCCTAAGAACTTCTGGCTTCCTTCTGTTAATTTTTAATGAAAATTTAGATTTTAGGCACAAAAACCAAGTTATGCAAAAATAGACTATGAAGGAATATGGGAGAAAAATGAAGTTCCAGTTTTCTCGTGGATTTGGTTAAAAGGTTTTATTCCACATTAAGATATATACACTGTGTATTTTTTTTTTACATTCCATTACTTCCTGCTGGAATTAGCATTGTCCTCTTCAATGAGCCACTAATGAACAGCCTGACAAGTATGACTTAATCATATGGACTTTTAATCTATGAAACCCACTTAGAATGTTAGCACAAAATAGAAATATAATGATATAAGGAGAGACTTATATACCATAATGAAATCTTAGCTCAGGAGAACCTAATTGGCAGCACGCTTAGGACCTTTAAAATCGGAGTCCTTTGGGTCTTGGCTTAGAAACTTAACTTGTTAAATTAGGCTCTGTTGTGGGGAGGTGGTTGTGAGGAGATATAAGAAAATGAAAAGAAGAAATAAAGTCATGGTTTCACAATGTGAAGTTTGAAAAGACTGTATACCATCACAGGTATTCAGTACATATGCCAAACTTCATATTTACAAGTTACTAACTGGAATTACATGATTAGATTGAGTAATTGCACGTCAGTAAAAGGCTGTAATTACCTAAGAAAAATATATGTATTTTTATCTGTGTAAGGCTCATCTACTTCATATGTCTTTAAAATTTTGACCAATTATAAATCTGTTAGCAAGGTAGAAAGTAAAATCCTGTATTTTCTGTGGATCTTGACACATGTGAGTTCTTGATCACCATTTACTAAACAATTAGCTTTGCCATGTAGGGTGGAATGGGAAAATCATTTAAACCTAGTGTGAATTGCCTAGGTATGAGAAGCTTTAGAACTTTGTTAGAAAATTCTGTTTTCCATTTCTCAAATACTGTGACCATAACCCATAGTTTATTTATAAATGGAAAGTAACACTTCATAATATCTGGCAGCTCTCAAAACTAGATTATATCTGTCTTTGCCCGAAGGGCTCCAGTAACACTACTGTACAATATTTTTTTCTGACCATCTGGCAGTTCTTAGGAACCAACCTCTGTCAACATTTTATAGCTACTGCACTGGTTACAGCTAATCCTTTCAATGAATGAGCTGTAAAAAATGTAGACACATCAATATCATATTCCTTTAGAGCCCATTTAGTCCATGCCCTGTTATTATTTTGTTTCATAGGACCATTATCTTCTGTGAGAATGAAAAGTAATTTGTCAGAATCATTTTTTTTAATTTAAAGATCAATGTATATAAATTTTTCTTAAATAAAAGGAACTATAGCTTTTTTAAAAAAGAACCTCAAACATATTCATTAAGAGTCTCAGAAATGGGAACTTAGGGCTTAGATTCCACACATATTTTTAGGTACATTTTCTAATCTAGGTTCTAACATGTTTAGTCTAATAACCAAGCCTGGATTGGGCTATTTCTGAGAAGCAGTTTATGTTAACAGTGGAGTTGACATCTCGGCAAGGTAAACAAAACAAAACTTGTATGTTTCTCCTGTTGTTTGCTTTAAGAAACTAGGCAGCGATTCATTCCAATGTGGGAATTTTATGAATTTTTCTTCAAAACAATTTGGTAATCTATGAAATTTTAATAACTAATGGTTTTAAAGAACTGTATTTTGTAGTTAATGAATAAAAGTTGTGGAAAGTTTCCAGTGTTCTCATTTTAACCTATTTTTACTTCATAAAAACTCGTGTTGGTTGAATAATCTTCTTAGAAAGGCTGTTAGTTATTTCTACATTTTGAAATTTACATTTATCATTGAATTGAAACGAGAAAAGATATTGATCTTTTTTTAGCTTCAGAGTTTAAAACTCTGCTCATAATACAAATTATAAAACAGATTCTCCTCAGCTTCACCATTCCATTATATGCCACCATTTTCATGAGACCAAGTTTTAATTTTGATTTTTGAGACAGGGTCTCACTCTGTTGCCCATTCTGGAGTCCAGTGGCACCGTCATAGCTCACTATACCCTCAAACTCCTGGGTTCAGGTCATCCTCCCACCTCAGCCTTCCGAGTAGCTGGGACTACAGGTGCACGCCAGCATGCCCAGCTGATTTTTGTATTTTTGGTAGAGAGATGGGGTTTCGCCATGTTGCCAAGACTAGTCTCAAACTCCTGGACTCAAGCCATCCTCCCATCTCGGCCTCCCAAGTGCTGGGATTACAGTGTGGGCCATGCTGCCTGGCCAAGATCAAGTTTTTGATAGAAACCTTTTCTCTGTAAATGTTTTGCACTTTCATATTAGGTACTTCAACTTGGGCAAGTTTTTCTCCTTTTTCAGTTAACACACATGGATACAGACACACACACATATGTGTCTGTGCACACAAACTGTCCCTAGGTTGTTGGATGAAATTGATATGTTATTCCCATAGTTTTTTGGTATCAAAATTAATTTTTAAAAATTTTTTAGAGAGTTTTACAGTGGCTTTTAGAAAATCTTTTCCCTTTCTTTTCTATCAGATAGAGATTAAAACTACTACAATTTGTAGTACAATGTTGAGTAGACTCGGGAATTTATGTAAGATGTGGCTAACAATTTTGATAACTGTACATTAGAGTGCATCAAGACAATGAGCCTTCTTTGATATTCTCTTTTCTTCTTCCAATTATCAGGTTTCTGCCACATCCTAAAATTAGAGAGGGAATAATATTCATCTCCAAATTAAGTATAACATCCGGCTATGTTTTGGTACTTTTTAACTGAATATATAATATAACTGATATCATTTAAAAAGTACCAAAATATAGCCGGATGTTGTACTTAATGTATATGAAGGTATGCCATTACACTTTTTAAAAAAAGTCATTTGGTGGCTCACACCTGTAATCCCAGCATTTTGGGAGGCCAAGATGGGCAGATCACCTGAGGTCAGGAATTCGAAACCAGCCTGACCAACATGGAGAAACCCCATCTCTACTAAAAATACAAAATTAGCCAGGCGTGGTAGCGCATGCCTCAGGAGGCTGAATCAGTAGAATCACTTGAACTGGGGGGTGGAGGTTGCAGAGAGCTGAGATGGTGCCATTGCACTCCAGACTAGGCAACAGATTAAGACTCTGTCTCAAAAAATAATAATAATAAATAAAAATAAATAAAAATTTTAAAAGTCATAAAATTGCAAGAAACCTAAATAGGTCACTAATATAATTTCTTTTCTTGGAGAGACTATATGCCTGGAAAGAAGACAGCTATAGCCTCTCTTCTAACAGGTAGTGACTTTTGTTATCAAATAATTCCATATATCTAAATAAACTCTTACTGTTCTTTAAATTCCATTCGTTATTTTATTTTTTCTTGCTCTAAAACATTGAATACCTTTGTTTTTTAAAAAAGTTATTTTTAAAGATTAAATCCTATTATTAAACATTTCCTCTCTATTCCCTTAATTACTTTTTAATTTTTCTTATTAAGGAGGACAGTTTGGAAAACAGAAAGCTAAAAGGAAAAGTAACCATAATTCCATGTCTAGAGGGAATAGCTTAGCATATGTCTTTTGGTTCTTTTTTTCTATATCTGTGCTTTTTAAGTTGTGTTTTACAAAAATGATATATTGCATATACTATATTGTAGTTTGCTTTTTAAAAATTCGTTTATTTATTTGAGACATGGTCTTACTCTGTCGCCCAGGCTGGAGTTCAGTGGCACCATCTCAGTTCACTGCAACCTCCACCTTCCAGACTCAAGCGATTCTCCTACCTCACTCAGCCTCTCGAGTAGCTGGGACTGCAGAAGCATGCCCCCACACCTGGCTAATTTTGTATTTTTTGTAGAGATGGGGTTTCACCGTGTCGCCTAGGCTGGTCTTGAACTCCTGAGGTCAAATGATCTGCCTGCCTCAGCCTGCCGAAGTGCTGGGATTACAGGCATGAGCTACCATGCCTGGCCCTGCTTTTAGAAAATTTATTAGCCAATTTTGATGATAAACATTCCTCCACCCATTATTTTTAATAACTAGCTAGTATTTCTATAGTGTGAATGCACTATAATTTACTCAATCTGTTTTTCCAACATTTTTATTAAGAGAACAGCAGAGATGTTAAAATAATTATGTGGCAAACATACATATATACACCACTTAGATTTTACAACTAATATCTTATTATACTGGCTGTATTAGTCTGTTCTCACACTGCTATAAGGAACTACCTGAGACTGCATAATTTATGAAGAAAAGAGGTTTAATTGACTCAGAGTTCCACAGGCTTAACAGGAAGTATGACTGGGAGGCCTCAGGAAACTTAGAATCATGGTGGAAGGTGAAGGAGAAGCAAGCACATCTTACTATGGCAGAGCAGGAGAGAGAAAGGGGGAAGAAGTGCTACACTTTTAAACTATCAGATCTCATGAGAATTCCCTCACTAACATGAGAATAGCATGAGGGAAATCCGCCTCCACAATCCAGTCACCTCCCACCAGTTCCCTCCCCTGACACCTGGGATTACAGTTCCACATGGGATTTGGGTGGGGACACAGAGCCAAATCATATCAGCTGCTTTATCACATACCAGCCAAACTAGCTATCTCTCCATTAGTTTTTATGTATTGCCAAGTAAGTTGCAGACATTAGTATACTCCCGCCACTCAAGTAGTTAAGCATCATTAACCAGAGTTCAGTATTTGCTTATGTACTCAACCATTATTAACCAGAGTTTGGTATTTGTTTATGTACCTTTGTTTTTTGAGACAGAGACTTGCTTTGTCACCCAAGCTGGAGTGCAGCAGCATGATCTTGGCTCACTGCAGCCTCTGCCTCCTGGGTTCAAGCAATTCTCGTGCCTCAGCCTCCCATGTAGCTGGGATTACAGGAATGTGCCACCATACTCACCTAATATTTTATGATTTTTTAGTAGAGACAGGGTTTCGCTGTGTTGGCCAGGCGGGTCTTGAACTCCTGGCCTCAAGTGATCCACCCACCTTGGCTTCCCAAAGTGCTGGAATTACAGGTGTGAGCCACCACACCAGGCCCCAATCTATATTTTAAAATAATGTTTTACATTTATTTATTTATTAATATAATTGGATCAACTACATTTTGTCACACAACAAATTACCCTGAGATTTAGTGGCTTAAAACAAACAAATACTTTGCTTTTCATTCTGTGAGTTAACAGTGTAGGCTAAGGTCAGCTGAGCAATTTTTCTGTTGGCCTCACTGGAGTTTTTCATGCAATAATAGTCATCTGGCAGTCCCACTAAGGCTAGATGGAACAAGATGGTCTCACTTGATGAATTCCTGGAATTGGAGTTACTTTATAAAAAGGTATACATACACATAGTCACATTGCCCTCTTTAATTATTTAAAATGTTTTCCCCTACCCCAGATTCTATTTGGATTCTTTCAATTCAAAGCCAGTAATTTTTGGAGATGCTGGCTGGATTCATTTTAATGAATATATTGAGTATCTCTTGGCTAGGCATTGAGAAGGATACAAGAGAAAGAAATATAAGACATTGTTATTCAGGAATTTATAATCTAGTCATGTAGATAACACCAACACTAATAAAGTTGTCAGATTGAATTATAAGACCTGGAACAGTTGTCAGGTTGCTTACTTCTTTCTCCTTCTCTGACAGGACAGGCTATATTAATTACTTGACATTTAGTAAGTATTCAGTAAATAATTTTTTTGTGTTTATCATTGAATTTAAGAGAATGGCTGAGTTAAAGTCCTCGAGCTATGAGGGGTTTTGTTAAAGTAGTGGGACTCCATATGGCCCTTGAACCAGAGGTACAATTTAGAATTAGAATAAGGAAAGGCATAGAGTAATCATTTGCTTTAAATCTGTTTTATTTTGTATATATGGCTAGAAATTACTTTTCTTGTTTGTTTACTATATGCACAAGACTATCTGCTAAATATTTCCCTACTGAGTTCATAACTAGGATTGCCAAAGTGCTTGTTTCACTACCATATTTTCATTTCTGACCATCCTTTATCATACAAGGTGTGACTAGAGGGAAACAACCAATTTTCTCAAACAAATTCAGAAACCCTTATCTGAAAACCCCATGTAGTAGGGTAATTCAGAGTAGGAAGATTTTCGACATATTGAAGGAAATAGTTAATGGAGGTTTGTGGGTATAAGCAAACCTATGAAAGCCAATCTAATTTTTTTTACATTTATTAAAGTAAAATATCAATGTGGGCATCCTAAATACACATAGTAAAATAGTTACAATGAGATTCTGAGGCATTCATATACATTTACTATTTTTTCACTGTAAACTTTCAGGCTCTTCATCCACTCTGTGCTTATAAGTTCAGGTTGCTTTGTTGCTGAGGGTACTTATTCTAAAGGTTTTTTGTTTTTTTCCTGAATTTTATTGTCAATCATCCAGGAAATTTTATGACACAGAGTTGTTGACTTCCACTATCTGATTCCCACCATGGTCTCAGAGACAAAGAAAACTGAACAAATAAATGATTTGTGGCTTACTTTCTTTAACCAACCAGAACAAGTATTTCTTTCTCCCCGTTTCAATTTGTTGTTTTCCCATAATTCCAAATGCAGTACCATCAATCCCTGATGAACTGAGCTAAAAAGTTGAGGATGTGCAATTACAAGGCCCCATGAACTTTTTCTCACCTTCTGTCTTTCTTCCAAGAATTTGTGATAATAATTCTGTTCTCTTCTCTTTTACTTCTCTTTTCTTTTTCTTAATTATTTGTGTGATAAGGAGACAAAAATTCTTGAGGACGAAGAAGCCATAAATAAAAGTGAATTTCACTTAATGGGAAATCAAGGTTGACAAATTATTATTTTATAACGGCACTTATCCATACAGATGTTTGTTGGCCTCTTCACATTTTTTACCTTAGCCCAACTCTGCTGCTGTTGCCCAAAGTATGTTTTTGTTATGGCCTTTACAAACTGTAGCACATTTTTTTGAACATACTTGGTGGTGACACGTCTTTCTTGAGGGGTGAGTTTTGTCTTGTAAACAAGTTATTTACAATCACAATTGGTGATTTAGGCAGATGGAATCATGCTGCATAATATGTCTACACATATACACATTCATATACACACAGGTATATAATCACACATATATAAAGTAATGAGAATAACTCAGATTTTGTCTATCATTGAAAAAGTGAATTTCCTAAGTGGGCACATTTTTTTATTTTTAACAATTAAAAAGAACTGAAAAAGCCTTGGAGGTCATTTATTTCAATACTGCAAGGACACTAAGACTCAGAACAGGAAAATGACTTGTCAAAGTCTCATGGGCAGTGATAGAGAATTCCTTAGATATCATTTTCTTTGTTGATGATCATATATCTTGCTTGTCCTAATTCCTTTGAGAGTGAGTTCTGAGGGAATACAAATTAGAGTCTTGCATGTAGGAGATTTCCTAAGAAATTATGTTGGCATAGAAGGAAAAAAACCACTTATTCATAGAGTTTCTTTAATATTTTAAAAGCTCCAAATTCTATTGATAGAATTATAATAATCTATAGACAACATTTCCTTTGGATCAGAAAAATATCAAAGAAAGTAAGAATTCAATATAGTTCATGAACCATTTGAATAATTTGAGGCTGCACCTAATAACTCACAAATATTGTTCGGAATGAACTACTCCGCAAACGTCAGTTAAATGTTTTTGTGTTTCGTGTTTGTAGCTATGTTTTCAAGCATATTTCTTCTACAAAATCAGCTATCTACTACTTTCCCCAATCTAATGAACTACTCCGCGAACGTCAGTTAAATGTTTTTGTGTTTCGTGTTTGTAGCTATGTTTTCAAGCATATTTCTTCTACGAAATCAGCTATCTACTACTTTCCCCAATCTGGACTTCTAAAATAGCCACTGAATTATTAGCCAAAAGTAATCCCCTTTGCTGTCATAAACTATGTATCTGAAATAACTATTTTATTTGGAAAAGAAAACAGCTCATGAGGAAATAAAGTGATAATATATGATCATTCAGAGAAACGGAATGGCTGAAACAATTACCTCTCAAAATGACAAATATCTTTTTTCATTTAAATAACCTAGTCAATCTAACATTTAGAAAGTCAAAAGTTCTTTTAGATTTTATGATTGCCACCCAGTACTGGAAAAGACTGGAGTGATGGCATTCTAACACCAGTCCACAGACTGGTACTAGCCTATGACAAGGAGTCTCTGACAGCATTTTAGCCTATCAGTAGTGAAATGAGGAAAAAGAAGATGATATGGTGAGCTTATTAGAAAACTAAATATATTCAGCTTTATATTATTGAAATATCATTTTTGAAAGGGTAGTGATAATAGATCTTTGTTATTTGTTTGCTTGCTTTTATCATGTTCTCGCCTTAGCAAAGTTGGATCCCCAAACTTAAAAAGTCATCCAATTCAATGGTCTACCATTTCAGAATATAAATAAAGTGCCTACTACAGAATTTGAGTTTTTTTTTTTAATAAAAGTAAAATAAATGACTTAGAAGTTTCTTAATATGACCCTCCCTCAAGATTTCTATGAGAGTTTGGTCTATCTATAGTTTATCTTTAAAAGCTCACTGCAGCTGCTTCTAAGCAGAGATTCCCTACCCTCCTTCCATTTTCATGGCCATCTTGAATCTTTCATTGAAGCTCAGGCTGCTTACGTAGAGTCTGAATTGTTTGGTCAGTATTAGTAGCTCATTATTAACTATACTGTTCTGTGGTTTCAAGAAGTTATTTTGGTAGCAGTTCCTTTATGATCAGAAGGAACATTTTGCCACAATAGGAAATGCATTCTGTGCAGACAGGCTGCAAATTCCCATGACAGGGCAGGCTCATCTGTCAAAGAATATTTTTTATTCCCATTTACCTCTTTGATTACATTCAGAATGCCCCAGTAATGCTGATGAGATCATTCTAACTCTTAAGAACATTTTCCTCATGTTTTCTATCATCTGCAATAACATTAAAATGTTTATTACAGAGGAAATGGTAGAGAAATCTCTGTTTTTCTCTTTGGGAAGCTAATTTTGGGAAGGAAGGTTGGTATGTGAATGTCTAAAAAGTATTTTCAAAATTATCAGTACCTGTGTTTATTACTTAACTGAACACTAAATTGCTCTTGCGTGTATCACATTTGCATATACTATGCGTTCTAGTAGTGAACATAAAAGCTCCAGTGATTCACTCAAAAAAAGATATTTTCTTGTTTATTTTAAATTCTACCTATAATGATTAAAAGACTAGAAAATACTATGAATTACTGATACATTTTTAATAAAATATGGTGTTTTATGTACCATAATGAAAACCAAAATAGGTAAACACTTGGTTACAGTGATTTGAGTGCAGAAATGTGTAATTGATGCAATTAGGTGCTTCATTGGCATTTTAAATGACGTCTGTATTTGTGCATATGTAATTATAATTTAAATATATTCTGATTTTTTTGTTCTCTACTTTTTTCCAAATTATAGTCTTATATATGTTCAGTACATTATTTTTTAAAAAAAACTTTTTATTATGAAATTAAAACGATTCAAAAAAGTAAAGAAAATAGCATGTATACCCATCACCCAATATACCCAGCAGCATGGCCAGTCTTACTCCACTTATATCTCCATTCACCACTCTTCTCTTATCACTAGATTATGTAAAGCACATACCAGGTATCATTTCATCCATAACTGTATACCCATAGATATTTAAAATATGTTTTCCTTTTTTGTACTTTTAAGTTTTATTTTAAAAAATTGACAAATAATAATTGTACTTATTTATGGGGTGCCTAGTGACATTTCAATACCTATATAGTAATCAGATCAGGTATTAGCATAGCCATCACCTCAAGCATTTATCATTTTCTTGTGTTGGTAACATTCAGTGTCCCTTTCTAGCTATTTGAAACTACATAATGTATTATAAAATATATTTCCTTCATACCATCAAATATTCAAAGAGTCAAATTTTCCTCCTTCATGATTATCTCTCTCTTTCTCTTTTTAACAATTTGTTTGAATCTGGATCCAATCAGACTCCATTGTCTTTGGCTAATGTTTCTTCCAAATCCTTAAACTTAGGTTTCCTCCTACTCCTTTTTATTTTCTTACCAGTCATTTTTGAAGAAAACAGAGTCATTTGTCCTGTAAAATTCTCATATTCTGGACTTTGCTTATTGTATTCACTTGGGGGTATTGCTAATAGGTACCTCTAAACTATTAGTTTCAGTATTTTAAGATTATTTTCCAGTTTTTACTTTGAATGTAAATCTCAACATATCTTCATTTCTCTATTCAAGTAAAGTCCAATCCAAAATCTACCTTTTTCTTGCCATACCAGTCAATCACATTTGCAGTATTTTAAAAGAAGATTGACTATAAGAAGATTGCTTTCCCACTTGTTCCTAGACCTAGAAGAGAGATTAATTGAAAGACATATACTGTATGATCTCCCTCATATGTAGAATCTAAGAAAGTTGATCTCACAGAAGTAGAAAGTAGAAAGGGGATTGCCAGAGGCTGGGGTGGTTAGCGTGGAGGGAGAATAGGAAGATATTGGTCAAAGAACGCATAATTATGGTTAGATAGAAGGAATAAGTTCAGGATACATGCTGTACCATGTGGTTACCATAGTTAATGATGATATATTGTATTCTTGAAAAATACAGAGAGTGGATACTAAGCGCTGTTACCACAAAAATGATAACCATGTGAGGTAATCCATTTGTTAATTAACCATTCCTTAAGATGTATATATACAATTTTCCGTCAATTAAAAGAAAAACACTTTTTAAAAGAAAAAATAAGAGATTAATCACCTAAAAATTTTAGTGTATTAAGTTATGCCACATGTGAGTGGCATAGACTCCTACAAGGAATATAAAGGCCATTCTAAGCCCTGTGGGTAAAAGTCTTTAAAAGTGACTCCTAATGTGGTCATAAGTTCTTAATTACTAAGTGCTTGTTGACCATTGCAATTTTAGAGGATTTGATTTCTGAAATTTCTCTCCTCTTCATAACTGTTCTAATCTAGTGTTTCTTTGCTTGCTAGGGAGGGATGGAGGAGAAATGGCTCATTTCCAAAAGGGTGGATTGGAATCCACTCATAGGGCTCTTAACACCCCCTGCTGAATTGAAGATTGCTATGAGTGACCCATTGCTACTGATGGAATCATAAACCATCTGTCAGATGTGCTGGGGAGGAAAAACAGTTGAAAACCATTGTCAACTGTCTGTTATGTAAGACTTTCATGAGAAAATTCCTGTATCAAGTTGTAATACACCTAGTTGACTTTCAAAGGCATCTTAGCCTAAGGCATTGACTATCAAGAAAATAAAAAGGTCACAGAAAAAAATAAACTCTTTTTCCCACTAAGGATGCAGATTTATATTATATACCTAGATTAGAATAGGGAAGAGGATACATTTCTGACTATAGAAATGTGTTCATTGAGAAGGGATTTATTGAGCATCTATTTAATTTCATTGTGTAAGTCTCTGAGGAAAAAAGGAAATAAAAGTGTAAAGTGTATCTCGGTTCCATTAAAGCTTATAGTCTATTTAAATAGTTGAAAAGAAAGGCATATAGGGTTAAAAGAGTTAAATAAAATGAAAGATACTATTAAACATTAGAATTTGGGATGATAAAGTCTTTAGGAAGCAGAATAAAGGGAAGAATAAGGACCAAAGAGGATTTCTGAGGAAGTTTGGGGTCTCTCCTGTTTGGCAGGTAGCACTTTTATCATGTGAAGTGAAATAGATGACCCTCTCCAAAACCTCTAAGTTTCCTTCATATTTGTGACTCACACTAGAATATTATCAAAATCTAAAGTTTCGATGAACAAAAACTCAGTATGACCAAAATAATGTAACCCTTTCAATTAAACTAACAAGCTACATTTACAACATATTTACTAAAAACAAATGAAATATCTCAAAGTAAAAATAAGTATGAGCAGTAAGCCCCAATTGTGTTATTTAAGGGAAGTTAAAAATATATATAAGAGTTCTTAAACTTTTTGTGTTGAGTCTGTAGAGAATTGATGAATTGATGAAACTCTTCTTCTGAAAAATATTTATAGTTATATACAGAATATTGTACATATTTCAGGGATTCATGGATCCTTTAAAACTGATCCATCAACTCAATTTTTGAGAATTCTGACGTATAAGAATAAAACAGAACCAAACTTTCTAATCTCCCTCAAGTAGTGAGAACAGAAGGGCTTAAAGCTATAGACATTTATCAAATTGGGTCCAAGAAACAGTTTTAGTGTGCAGAATAAAGAGAAGTAGGTACGTAAGGGCTTATCAGAGCAAAAGGGGGAGGGGTCCAGAAAGGATAATAGTCCCAAGATAGTATCTGAGATTGGGTTTTCTTGTTCCCAATATGTTCCTGGAGACTAGGTCCATTTAAAGAGTACCTACTCAGATACTTTAAGGAGAATATGAAGCAATTTTGACTACAATTAATAGTGAAAAAATGAAGAAATGACAAAGTAAGTCACACCATTCCTAGCAGTTTTAAGAACTTGTGTTCTGGAGCACCCACAAAAGGGAGTTTAAATAATATTTTCTTCAGCCCTTTAAGCATGGTGTATTAGGCCATTTTTGCATTTCTATAAAGAAATACCTAAGAGTGGATAATTTATAAAGAAAAGAGGTTTAATTGGCTAATGGTTCTGCAGGCTTTATAGGAAGCATGGTGCTGGCATCTGCTTGGCTTCTAGAGAGGCCTCAGGAACTTCCAGTCATGGTGGAAGGCCAAGGAGGAGCAGATAAGTCACATGGCAGAACCAGGAGCAAATGAGGTGGGGAGAGGTGCTACACACTTTTAAATGACTAGCTCTTGTGTGAACTCAGAGCAAGAGCTCACATATCATCAAGGAAATGGTCCACGCCATTCGTGAGGGATCTGCCCCCATGATTCAAACACCTTCCACCAGGCCCCACCTCCAGTATTGTTGATTACAGTTCAACATGAGATTTTAGTGGGGACAAACATCCAAACTATGTCATCTAGGTAACATTCAAATAAACTATGTGTGTGATGCCATGTATAATTACCATATATAATTTTAAAAGCCTTTTACTTAACTTTTATGCACTAGAATTGTGTTTTAAACCTAACAGGAAGTCATTATCATTAGAACGATCAAAATCTGATAATATTAAACAAAAGAGAAAGTTAATTTATGGGAATAATCATACAGGAAATAGAATAACCAGCATATATTGCTGTCTTAAAGGGGCATAGCTGTCAACATGTGTTACCAGTAGTTAAAGGTTTCCAGAGAATTTTCAGTATCTCGCTACCAATCAATAAAGATAGCATCACACTCATCACCATAGCTTTAGTTGTCAGAAATGATGTATGTGTTGATTAAATACAGCACTTTGAAAAGCCAAAAAGGAGAGTTAACTTTGAGGAAGTAGTGATTATGGAATTTTAGTAGTAATAATTTCCTGTAACTCTGAGTAATATTATAGTTATGGATATTTCCTTACTCTTAGGACTAAATATTATTTAGTAGTTTTATAACTTTGGAAATACAGCACAATAGTTTATTAGTTCCTATCATTAAAAGGTCCATGAATAGAAAATGGCTTACTTGCATTTGGACCAGCCCACCAAAAAATCAGTTGTAACATTGGCCAAATCCTGATGAAAGGTTGATTCTGGAATATAAATGGCAAGGTTATTAAGTAACATGTTTATTAACTTGTAACAGGAACTCAAAAGTAATATTAAAACTCATTGAACTGATAACTAGTAGGACTATTTTAATTATTGTTAAGCTTACTTTTCAGTCCCCCTCTTTTCCTCCCTCTTTTTCTCTCTCACTCATTAATGTCATTGACTTTGAAAGCCTAAGTCAAGATTTTCTCTAGACGTGAATAGCTCTTTGCCAGTCTACTATTTCTGTTGTCTGCATACAAATTTCTTCCAGACACATTATCTGGCAATACGGATAATGGTGAAAGGAAAAGATGACTGGGTATAAAAATATAAAGAATCTATGGGAGAGAGATCCAAGATGGCCGATTAGCAGCAGCTCAGGATTGTAGCTCCCAATGAAAGCACAGAGGGTGAGTGGACGCCGCACTTTCAGACGAATTTTTGTTGCCCACAGACCGGGAGATTCCCGGCAGAGGAGCCCCACGGGTCGCCAGTGTGACTGTTTTGGCTGGCGTGGCTGTTTTGCCGGCGCCTGGGCGCGGCGCTTCTCAGTGCGGAGTATACGGGACTCGGTGCCCTTTTAGTCGGGCTTGGCTGGTCCCATCCCCACAAGGAGAACAGCAATTGGAGGCGCTGAGGACTGAGAGTTTCACAGCAAGCACAACCAAACCCGGGAAGGTCCAGCTCTGTGGAGAACGGCGTCCGCCAAAGGAAAACTAAGAAACAAAAACTTCATCACTGGGCAGAGAGAGATCCAAGATGG
>PVKP010029459.1:0-28985 GCA_004027715.1 Plecturocebus donacophilus
CGGCTTGCCAGTATTTTATTGAAGATTTTTGCATCTATGTTCATCATGGATATTGGCCTGAAGTTTTCTTTTCTTGTTGAGTCTCTGCCAGGTTTTGGTATCAGGATGATGTTGGCCTCATAAAATGATTTGGGAAGGATTCCCTCTTTTTGGATTATTTGAAATAGTTTCAGAAGGAAAGGTACCAGCTCCTCTTTGTTTTCCCTTATTTTTAACTAATGAGTATTTTCATGAGTCTATTAACATTTTTAAATCTGAATTGACTGTGATCAGAGGATATTACATTTAGCAAAACTGTGTTTAAGATAAGAAAGTAACCGAAAGACTTTTTCACTTAAAAAGCATCTCAGCAAATACGCCAGTTATGTAGCCTACTTCAAAAAAATGGTGTTAGTATAGATTGAATATGAGAAGAACCAGTCGGAGAAATGAAGCATAAGAAATTAAAAAAACAAAAATATTTCTTTATGTGAAATTGTTAACATAAATAAATAAAATGAGGTAATAAGACTAAGTAAGACATCATAAACTGTACATTTTCTGGACAGTTTACCTGTAGAGTGAAGAGAACAACAGTAAATTACTGTCCTACCTTTGCCAATTTCCTATTTGTTCCTATTTAAATGCTCACTTTATTGTTTTTATATACATATATAGGTATATATGTATATAAATAAATTTATTTATATAAATTTAAATTTATATAAATTTATATAAATTTATTATTTATATAAATTTATATAAATTTATTTATTTATTTTAAATTAAAAGGTATTTTGGTATAACAGAAATGCCCAAAGCCATCTCCTACCTTTGTAGAGTTTCTGACAGTTCTTTAGAGGATGTAGTTTATTACATTTATAAGAAGATTGTGACTTGAGAGAGCTTTGGAGGTATGTCATTCCAATAGCAGAGGTCCCTATTTTAAGAAGAATGCTGATTGCTCAGGAGAGAGCAACGAAAATGATAAAGGTGTACTGCAATATATCCAGCTACCGTAGAGAAAGTAAGGCAGGGGAATAATAGACTAGCTGTCATCAAATATTTGAAAGGAATAATAAATTTATTCTACTGTGCTACAAATGGCAGGAATAAAATTAAAGGTTGAAATTACAGTGAGAAAATTTTGTTCAACAAAAGGAAGATATTTGCAACAGTTAGAACCCTTCGTTGGGGGAGTTGTTGAAACAGGGGCTAGGTTGACTACGATAAGGTTTTATGGAGTTTTGTGGGAGGTTTCTTTCAGGGTCTCTAGCAATCCTTTCCTGTCTGAGCTCCTGTGATATTTCACTAAATATCATGTTTAATTTCACCAGAGTTTTAAGGTTAGAGAGCATTTGTTCTATTCCATTCAAATAAACCTTTATAATTAAAAGGGTGTTTGAATTGTGAAATCTGGAAAGTTGAATTTCATTGCATTTAATTTCGTAAAATTAAAATGCCTAGTGATATACTGATTAGAACATTAGCCATATTTAGACTTGTAATTAATGTCTAATTGGACACTAGTACTCTATTTAGTAGTGATGAAATAATAGCTAAAAATATCAACTAGTATTTAAAAAGATATGTGATATATATCCTGAAGCAATTTTCTTAAATGCCAATTATAATTTGACATTTAGAGGCTGAGAGATGTAATTGCTGATGAAAGTCATACTGTGATAATATTACACATGGCTATACATTCTGATTTGGGGATACAAAATATTTTTTTACTTAAATAATTTATAGTTAAATATTTTAATTGTAAAAATATGTTTTTAAATTAAATATACTTGTATGACATAAAAACAGAGATAAAAATAACTTTTTTTAACAATTCTAAGCACATGTGAAATACCTGTCATATCACTAGGTAAAGTATGAGGAAGCAAAACATTTTGTATAATTTTATGCTTTATTCATGCAAATAATCTGAGTTAGAATTTGCTTTCCAGTACAAATTATAAACTAATTATAAATTGTCAGTTAAACATAGATTTGTATGCTTTAACTGACATTTGAGAAAGAATTGTCTTATAATCTTCGATGAAACCTAGCTAGAATATGTTTTAGAAATAAATTTACTATGATGTCTTTTCAGAGTGGAGCCAAGGGATGGTGCATTAATCAGGGTTCTCCAGAAAAACATTTATTTATATTATGTATATTCCTATATATTAAATCCTAATGAATTTCCCTCTCTCTCTCATAGATATATTTCCATCTCTATATTTTATTTTTATTTTATGTCTTAATTTTAATACAAATATAGAAACATTCTATATTTATAGAAATATGTCTAAATTCTATAGAAATATAAATGTAGTAATATCAACATATTTATATTTTATAAAATGTTAAAATATAAATGTATTTGTATATTTCTATAATTAGAACTATAAATATAGAAATATAAGTATATACAGAAATAGTTTTCTCTATATATTTATATTTCTTTCTATATGCATATTAATATATAGAAAGATATATTTCTCTATATATAGATAGATTTATTTATTGTTAGAAATTGGCTCATGCAAGTAGGAAAGCTGACAAGTTCCAAGAGCTGCAGGTGTGTTTGTTAATTCAAAATCCAAGAGAGATGATGGTACAATTCCAGTCTGAGTTCAAATCTTAAGAATAAGAACAGCCGATGATGAAGTTCCAGTTCAAAAGCTGTTTGACTCAAAATCCAAGAAAAGCTGATGTTTCAGTTCAATTCAAAAGGTAGAAAAATGCTGAAGAACCAGTACAAAGGCAATAGGCAGAAGGAATTCTCTGTTTTATGGGGGAAAATCAGCTTTTGTGTTCTCCTTAGACCTTGATCTGATTGTATGGGGCTTACGCACCTTAGGGAGGACAATCTCCACATGCAAAAACAGCTTCACAAAAATACCCAGAATAATGTTTGACCAAATATCTGGACAGCCTATGGTTCAGTCAAGTTGATAAATTAATTAATCATCGCAGGTTATATTTGTGGCAAAGACTCAAAAGTATTCTTCGAAAATACTTTTTAATTGACTGTAACAGGATTCTGTATGTTGTTAAATCATTGACATATATTGACATAGAATATTGACCCAGAAACTTTCGGGAGAAGTGCTATTATGCATTATCACAACCAATTATAAACCCAAACTGACAAAACAACCAAACAAAAAGTCTCTAAGTAAAGACCACAAAGGTGATCTGGCTTTGAATAATGTCCAAATTAAAAAAAAAAAAAAAAAAAAAAAAGGACAAAATACAAAATAAAATGCTCTTGGAATTTTCATCATTATCATCATCATACTATTATTTTGATGTAGTTTATATATTTAAGAAAACATTATAACATTGTTGTCATGAGAAATTCATATTCATATCAGCACATCTTTGTTCCTAGAGTATTTCCAGAATTTTTATAAAATATGAATTATCTATCAAAATTGAGATCATAAGGTTATAACGAATACTGTATTAGATAAAGATTTTGTAGAACAGATTTATTTTTGATGAAAGAATAAGTCTGTTATTTTTTCATCAAATATAAATCTGTTATTACAACATTTCACATTTAAATACATGTATTTATTTTTGCTATGACTTCATATGTGTTTGAGTATTCAAGCTTTATGTTCTTTACAAGGTTTTTTTGTGTCTCATACTAAATGTTATGCTGGGCACATAATGGGAGCTCAGTTTATATTTGCCATTTAATCGGGCCGTGAAAACATATCTATAACATGTCTTTATGCAAGTTATTCGACTGAAAAAATTCAAACTGTTATGAATAGCCAATACATAAGCAAACCAACAGGCAGCAATATAAATGGCTATGAACTGGCAGACAAAGCAGTGAACTCTAGAAGACATTTCTTCGTCCCTATTGTTGAATGTATCTGAAATAAAATCATGATGATGTATTCAAGGAATACTCTTTAAACACTGCAATAAGGTTGAGTACTAAAAGACAATAACACATTTAAGTCAGAATGAAGCATGGGGAATCTGAGCAGGAAAAACATAACAGTAAATATTACAGTGAATTTAGAGTAAATATTAATCTGAATTGTTTGTGAAATCAAAGTAAGAGCTAGAAAAAAATGCAGAATGAATTACAGGATATTCTGTCAGAAAGTGTATATTAGTCTCATTCAGTTAATTAATTCTGGAGTCTT
Source organism: Plecturocebus donacophilus (assembly GCA_004027715.1). Taxonomy (NCBI): domain Eukaryota; kingdom Metazoa; phylum Chordata; class Mammalia; order Primates; family Pitheciidae; genus Plecturocebus; species Plecturocebus donacophilus. The sequence goes on from PVKP010029459.1 coordinate 4,149, forward strand.
GCCAATATAAGGCTCCAATTAAAGACTATATAACAAGGTGCAAGTCTATGCATCCTGGAGAAGGAGAAGCTATCTGATTTCTGACATCAATTATTATACTCAGGCTTAAAAAAAAAGTAGAAGTCATGTTATTCCTCAGAAGTAACTGTATCCTCCTGATTTCTGTCTTCCTTTTTATTATGTCAGATAAGAATAGTTACTCATACCACCCAGAAGAGAGGAGGATATTTATGAACTTGCTATGGACCTCTCAGCTGATGAGGCAGGAAAAGACAGTGTCAACCTATGAAGTGGAATCCAGCTTCGTTAGCTCTTCAGGAAACTGGATTATAGTTATATAATAAATGGAATTGTTAAGGCTCAGAAGTTAATTTTATTTTCTTGAATCCTCTCTTTGCTCATCTATATTTAAAGGGTGCATAATGTAAACTAAAGTTCATCAAAGTTGAAGCCTGGAGAGTTACACTCTACACCTTGTTCTTCTACTACCTTCAATTTCAACCTTTTCTACTTCTGTTTCCTTATTTAGGAAATATAATAATACCTCTAGTATCTGCGCTGCAAAGCTTATATGCTAATTCTTTCTTGGAGCTATAATCTCATATGATATGGTTGGCTCAATTTCCCCACCCAAATCTTATCTCTAATTGTAATAATCCCCACGTATTGTCAGAGGGACAGGATGTAAGGTAACTGAATTATAGGGACAGAATTTTTCTGTGCCTTTCTCCTGCCAGTGAATAAGTCTCAAGAGTTCTGATGGCTTTATAAGGAGGAGTTTTCCTGCCTGTGCTCTTTTGTCTGCACTGTGTAAAGCATGAATTTGCTCCTCATTCGCCTTCTGCCATGATTGTGAGGCCTCCCCAACCATGTGGAACTGTGAGTCCATTAAACCTCTTTCTTTTAGGAATTACCCTCTCTTGGGTATGTCTTTATTAGCAGTGTGAGAACAGAATACACCATAGGGATATAAGTGGGGGGAAAAGGGAAATGAAGCAGGGAAATAGGCAAAGTAAACACAATATGATTCATTATTGAGTTAGCCATGACCTCTCAAGAAAATCTGGCAGTTTGCTGGAGAAGGTGAAACATCTTTAAAAATGTCATGTACTGTCTTTCAATCATTGGATCAGTTTGTCTGGCAAAACGAGGGAAACACATTTATCTGTTATTCTCAATGCATCTCTTGTCTCTCATTGGTCAATTTTTGCGTCGTGGCATATTAATTCCATTGTGCTTTCTAGTTGAGTTATTGATTTCCCTCATGCAGCTCTTGGAAAATCTAGACTTTATGAGTCAGTGAAAAGTTTTGTTTGAGTCTGTCAGGGATGGAAGAAGCCAGATCCTCCTATTCAAATGGCATGAGCAGGAACTCCAGACAATGTGTCCCCTGCATCATGAATGCTGCGTCAGGGCCCCATTGTCTCTGGAGGGAGGCCTTGAGAACCACTGGCATAAGATAGCAAGGCTATAGTGATGACAACCATGGCTCTCTGTTGGGCGAGTGGCCAAAGTCCTAGGAGTTAGGTGGGTCCACGTAAATCAGGCTTATAATTAGTACTGAAACACATACTTTAAGACAAAATGGCTTACACCAATTAAAAAATTTGTCAATTTTTTACTCTTCTGAGAGTTGTCTAAGAAATTACACAGATTTACAGTATGATACCAGCTAATATTCTTAAATCTGTGGGATTTTGTAAGCAAAATGTTCCCTTATATTACCTAAAATTTTAGAAAGGCCTCCCGTCCTGTCCCGGCCCCACGCACCTGCTCTGTCCATGATGAGCTTCTGCGGCGCGGATGTGCTGCTGGGCGCCCCGTTCTCGCCGCTGCACGGCGGCGGCAGTCTCCACTACGCGCTGGCCCAAAAGGGCGGCCCAGGCGGGACGCGCTCGGCCGCTGGCTCTTCAAGCGGCTTCCACTCGTGGACCCGGACGTCTGTAAGCTCCGTGTCCGCCTGGCCTAGCCGCTTTCGCCGCCTCGAGCACCAACTCGCTGGACACGCTGAGCAACAGGACGGAGGGCTGCGTGGTGGTGGCGGCTGGCCCGACGCGCTGTGAGAAGGAGCAGCTGTAGACCCTGAACGACCGCTTCGCGGGCTATATCGACAAGGTGCAGCAGCTGGAGGCGCACAACCGCAGCCTGGAGGGCGAGGCGGCGGCCCTGAGGCAGGCAGGCCGTGCCGCAATGGCCGAGCTGTACCAGCGCGAGATCTGCGAGATGCAGTGCGTGGTGCTGCTCCTAGGCACCTGCTCGAGGACACCGTGCAGGCGCGCCAGCGCCTCGACTACGAGGCCCCGCAGCGCGAGAAGGCCAAGGCGGCAGCCCCCACACTAGCGCGCTTCGCGGGAGGCCGAGGCGGCGCGCGTGGAACTGCAGAAGAAGGCGCAGGCGCTGCAGGAGGAGTGTGGTTACTGCGGCGCCACCACCAGGAGGAGGAGGTGGGCGGCCCTGCCAGATCCAGGGCTGTGGCGCCGCGCATGCGCAGATACAGGCCGGGGCGCGCGACTCCCAAGTGCAACGTGACGTCCGCCCTGCGCGAGAGCCGCGAGCAGCTTGAAGGCCGCGTGCTGCAGAGCACGCTGCAGTCTGAGGAGTGGTTCCGATTGAGGCTGGACCGACTTTCAGAGGCAGCCAAGGTGAATACAGGCGCCCTGCGCTCAGCGCAGGAGGAGATAACTGAGTTCCGGCATCAACTGCAGGCCAGGTCCACAGAGTTGGAGGCAATGAAAAGCACCAAGGACTCCCTGCAGAGGCAGCGCTCTGAGCTGGAGGACCGTCATCAGGCCGACATTGCCTCCTACCAGGAAGCCATTCAGCAGCTGGACGGAGCTGAGGAACACCAAGTGGAAGATGGCTGCCTAGCTGCGAGAATACCCGGACCTGCTCAATGTCAAGAGGGCTCTGGTTATAGAGATAGCTGCTTACAGAATACTCCTGGAAGGCAAAGAGTGTCGGATTGGCTTTGGCCCAATTCCTTTCTTGCTTCCAGAAGGACTCCCCCAAATTCCCTCCATGTCCACTCACATAAAGGTCAAAAGCAAAGAGAAGATCAAAGTGGTAGAGAAGTCTGAAAAAGAAACTGTGATTGTGGAGGAACAGATGGAGGAGACCCAAGTGACTGAAGAATTGACCGAAGAAGAGGAGAAAGAGGCCAAAGAGGAGGAAGGCAAGGAGGAAGAAGGGGGAGAAGAAGAAGCAAAGTCTCCCCCAGCAGAAGAGACCGCATCCCCAGAGAAGGAAGCCAAGTCCCCAGCGAGGGAAGAGGCAAAGTCACCGGCTGAGGCCAGGTCCCCAGAGAAGGAAGAAGCAAAGTCCCCTGAGAAGGCCAAGTCTCGAGTGAAGGAAGATGCAAAGTCCCCTGAGAAGGCAAAGACTCTTGATGTGAAGTCTCCAGAAGCCACGACTCCAGCAAAGGAGGAAGCAAAGTCCCCTGCAAACAAATCCCCAGAAAAGGCCAAAAACCCTGTCAAGGAGGAGGTCAGGTACCCAGAGAAGGTGAAGTCTCCCCTGAAGGAGAATGCCAAAGCCCCTGAAAAGGAGATCCCAAAGATGGAAGAGGTGAAGTCCCCAGTGAAGGAGGAGAAGCCCCAGGAGGTAAAAGTCAATAGAGCTCCCAAAGAAGGCAGAAGAGAAAGCTCTCACCATGCCAAAAACAGAGGAGAAGTACAGCAAGAAAGAGGAGGTGCCCAAGAAGGAGGCTTCAAAGCCTGAGGTGGAGAAGAGGGAACCTGGCCATCAAAAAATTGAAAGAACCCAAAGTCGAAGCCAAAAAGGAAGAGGCTGAAGATGAGAAAAAAGCAGCCACCCCAGAGAAGGAGGCTTCTGCCAAGGTGGAGGTGAAGGAAGACGCTAAACCCAAAGAGAAGACAGAGGTGGCCAAGAAGGAACCAGATGATGCCAAGGCCAAGGAACCCAGCAAACCAGCAGAGAGGGAGGCGGCCGCGGCAGCACTGGAGAAAAGACACCAAGGAGGAGAAGGCCACCGAGGCCAAGAAGCCTGAAGAGAAACCCAAGACAGAGGCCCAAACCAAGGAGGATGACAAGACTCTCTCAAAGGAGCCCAGCAAACCTAAGGCGGAAAAGGCTGAAAAATCCTCCAGCACAGATCAAAAAGACAGCAGGCCTCCAGAGAAGTCCGCAGAAGACAAAGCCACCAAGGGGAAGTAAGGCAGGGAGAAAGAAACATCTGGAGCAGCCAAAGAAACTCAGAAGGTCCCGGAGCTCAAGGATCAGAGTAATGCAGTTTTCACTTTTTCTCTCTTTATGTAAGAAGAAACTGCTTAGATGACGGGGCCTTTTTCTTCAAACAGGAATTTCTGTTAGCAATATGTTAGCAAGAGAGGATGCTCCCAACCCCCTACCCCAACACCCTCCCCAGGTGATGGACAGTTATGTTATGATAGCTTATGTAGCTGAATGTGATATTCCAAATGCCACTCATAAACACTTGACTATAAAAACGGTGCCCCCCTTTCTAAATAGGTGTATTTATTGCTTCTATGTGCGACTGACAGATGACCACAATAATGAATGAACGGTTAGAACACATTATGCTTGAGATGTCTTAACCTATTCCCAAATGCTGTCTGTTTTCCAAAGGAGTGGTCAAGCCCTTGCCCAGAGCTCTCTATTCTGGAAGAGCAACCCAGGTGAGGCCAGGCACTGGCCACTGAATTATGCCAGGGTGCACTTTCCACTGGAGTCAACTGTCAGTTGCTTCTGTGCAATAAAACCAAGTGCTTATAAAATGAAGGTGGTTTTGGTAGAACATATATTAGTGAAGTTGTTAAAAATTATCCCAATCTTTCCAAGCAGAAAACATTAAGTGAGCAAGTTTTCTGCAAGATTATATGACATCCAGTGATAACTCTAAAGTTTAGTCCACTATTTGTGAGCTGTGCCTGTGTGCTTCTGCCTCACTCATTTAAAATCATCGACGGTCCTGGCTTGCTCATCAGCATTTCTTGAATGAGCTGGAAAAAATGCGTGTAACAAATGGCATCAAGTAGGATAGATACACCTTCTGAAGCATGTTGTTCTTTCACTTGGGTTAGAGAATTGAATGTCCTAGAACCCAAGTGGAGCTAACAAGTGCTAAGATGATTTAGCCACTTGACAAGAATGTACATCTCTGCAACTTTTGGGGTAATGGACAAAAGCAGATTTTTATTTGAATAATTTTATATTAAGTATTTTACTGATAAAATGAGACTAAACAGGAAACCTCAGGGAACAATGGGCATAGAAAAGAATGCCATACCCTCACGGTTGTTTGCTGAGAAGACTGAGACTCATATTTTTCTCCCTTTCTCTCCTCCCTTCTTCTCCCTCCAGCTTCCTGTATTCCTTCTTCTCTCTCTCCTTCATTACTCCTCCTTCCTTCCATTCTTCCTCTCTTCCTTCCATTCTCTCTCTCTCCTTCCCTTCCTCCCTTCCTTCCATCTCTTTATGTTCATACTCTCTGAACATAAATCAGCTAGGCTGTAAACACCAGCTTAAACTAAACTCGTATCCAAATGATGCCATCTAGTCAGAATGAAAAGAAACGATTAATTTCTGGTGATAAAATGATGAAAAGTAAATTATACATTTGCCTTCAAATGACTTTTCATATGCTATTCACTCTTCTGGTAAGAAGTCTAGTTACATATGCTTTGAAAGGAACATCGTCCCACAGGGTAAAGTAACAACAAGATATCAAAGATTATGAGCCTGAGAGCCAAAAAACGTTCCAAGAATAGGACTCGGTGCTGGAAATACATTAGACTGAATTTTTCAAAAGTTTTAAACTGCAGCCATATGAATAAAAGTTCTGTTTCTTCCTAAGAATGCATCAAAATTTATTAGGCAAGGAATATTATTTCCCAGGAAGAAGGGATATTGCTGTGAATCCACTCAAGTTTGGTGAATCAGTACTTAACACAGTCTGTTTGAGAAAGTAGTGCTTCTTTATATAAATAAACTGGTCATTTGGGAAAATGAAGAGTTGTAAAAATTTTAATAGTATTATATTTATGAGTCAAACATGCTTAGTATATGGATGTATGTATTAAAACTGGTCTTATAGTAAGTGTTGTAATGAAATATTTAATGTGTCGATAAGAATGTTCTTTTTCCTTTTAGTATATTACTATAAAGTTAATTTAAAGTTGCTAAACAACTTGAAAACTTTTTGTTTTGCTTTTCAGTGCAGCTATGGAGTATGTGCACTGTAGCAACAAAGCAAAAACATTATTTTAATACAAATTTTATAAATTGAATTGTATGTTATAGTTGCATTTTTGTGCTTCAAGTTTAACCTTTTAATTTATTTTTACAGAAGTAAAAATACTCTCACAATACTAAGAAGAGGTATTCTATGGTTTAAATTGTGTCCCTTAAAGAAAAAATTAAAAAAGACTTGTTAAGAGTCCTAACTTCTGGTACCTTAGAATGTGACTGTATTTGGAGATAAGGTCTTTAAAGAGATTATTCGGTTAAAATTCTATTATCAGAGTGGGTACCAAGCAAATTTGACAGGTGTCCTTATTAAATGGGCAAATTTGGACACAGAGACACATAGACACATAGAGAAGGAAGATGATGTAACTGAATGGGGAGAATGGTATCTACCAGACAAGGAACACCGGAGGCCATCAGACAGCAAAAGAGAGGCATGGAATAGATTCTCCCACACAGGCCAGAGAGGGAACCAACACTGTGGACATCTTGATTTTGGATTCCCAGCCTCGAGAACTATGTAACAATACATTTCTGTTATTTTTATTTAAGCTACCTACATTTTTGCAGTGAAGTAAGGTCGCTCCAAGAAAGTGATACTAGGTTTTTGTCCAGAATCACTCTCAAGATGATGTATGAGTTCTCCACAGATCATCTTGGGAAATGACTTAATGTCATTGTTCCTGAGAAGTATAGCAGAGGATAATTAGCTTCAGTGTATTCTGAATTGGGACAAATATAAACAAAAATGTTTATTTACTTACCATGTGAAGCTTTTCCAGTAGAGAAAAAAGAAAGTCTAACCCATGAGAAAATAGCAAAAATGATGAGAAAATGTGTACAATGTTTAATGAATGAGAAAATGTGATTATATAGCATATAATGAACGTTTAAGTTCCTCTGTAGGAACGTGGCTCCAAGATTCCTGTCCCTCTCTGGTGCACAAATCCAGAGTAATGCTCATCCTGAGTTAAAAAGAGAGTGGTAAATATGATAGGATTTCATAAATATGGTGGGATTTCACTATCATGATTATGTTACATTAGATAGCAAAAGGGCTTTTGCAAATATATTTGTTTCCTAATTAGTTAGTTTTGACTTACTCAAATGGGAAATCTTACTCAGTGTGTCTGACATAAAATCAATGAGTTCTTAAATGTAGTTTAAGAGACTATAAGCAAGATACATTTTCTTCCTGGCCTTGAAGTAGCACATTTCCATGTTGTGAATAGGGCTGCATAACAGGAAACAGTGGCTAGCCTCTAGGTACAGAGAATGGCTGTCAGTAGATAACTTACAAGAAATTTAGAAACTTTGTTACACTAAACTGCAAGAAACTGAATTATACCAACAACCCAAAGTGAGCTCGCAAGATAACCTTGAGACTGAGATGAGATCATAACGCTGGCTGACATGTTGATTTTAGCCCGTGAGACTCTAAGCATAGAACCCAGCTCTGCTGAGGTTAGTCTTCTGATCTAGGGGACTATCAGATAATAAACAGATGTTATAAATTGCTAAATTTGTGGTAATCTGTTACACTGCCAGAGAAAGTGAAGAAATGCACTTACAATGCATATAAAGTGGTATACTCATATATAGAGTAACTACTAAACACAATTTTAAAAAGTGAAAAAAATGTAATTCAATAATGGATAAAAATAAGGAAAAAAATATACTTCATTAGTACACAGGAAGGCAGAAACTAAGCAAACAAAAGGTGATGGCACTAATAGAAAACCGTCCAGCAAGTTGATAGTTTTTTTAGCTACATCAATAATGACACTAACACATGCAATCTTAACATATCAATAAAAAGACAGATATTTTCAAGTGGGATAAAAAAAGATCTATCTGCTATCTACAAGAACCCATTTAAATATAAAGATACAAATAAAGGATAAAAAAATACCACTCCAATATAATAAAAAGAAAGAATATTTACATTTATGAGGAAATATAGACTTCATAACAAGAAATATTACTAGGACTGGAGAGGATCATTATACAATAATAAAGAAATCAATTTTCCACAAGAACCTAACAATCCTAAAAGTAAAAGAAAACTAACAAAATAATTTCAAAATGTAGCACAAAAAAACTGATAGCATTACGAGGAAATAATTGCATAATTATATTTGCACATGTCAGAATTAATATTTTAGTAATTAATAGAAAAAGTACATAAAAATCAATATGGCAGTAGAAACTCTGAACCACCCTGCCAACCAATTGCAGTTTTAGTCTTGAGGGATTAGCACACATAAGGGAGGTATTCCAGGACCCCTGCAGTTGCCAAAATTACAAAATAGCATAGTACTAGCTGGTAAGGATAGTAGAGAGGAGGGATGAAAAGAGATTGGTTAATTGACACAAAATTAGTGCTTGGTAGGAGGAATACATTCTAGCATTCTATAGGCCTGTAGAGTTAATATGGTTAATGATAATTTATGGTATATTTTCAAATAGCATAGATAATTTTGAATGTTCCCAAACCAAGGATGAAGTTTTGAGAAGGTGGATCCACTAATTATACTGGTTTGATTATTACATATGGTATACATACATAAAAATATGCTGTACCTGATAAATATGTATAATTATGTATCAGTTTAAAATATAATGATAAATAATAAAATTATAATACAGTATTGTTTTATGTGTATATTATGTGCTATACAACTATTATATCTGTAAAATTTATAATAAATACATGCACAGGTAAACTTTTTTTCCCCTGATAGAACTGGTTGTTCAATATTTAACAGCACATCACTGGTGGAGCTCATGCATGGTATGGTATGTTAATAAAATGTTTTATGTTTTTTAAATAAAATTACATCTTCCTATGTATCTTAAATCACCTCTAAATTACTTATAACACCTAAAACAATCAAAATAGTTGTTATGCTGTATTGTTTTTTATTTGTATTACAAATGGTATAGTTTTGTTATTTTTGTTATTTTTAATATTTTTGATCTGTGATTGATTGAACACAGATGCAGAACCCATAGTTATGAAGAACAACTATATTTAACATACACAGATTCCACCCAACAACAGCTGAATACACATTTCTTTTTAAGTTGATGTAGAGCATTCACCCAACAGCTCTTTCTCTGGGTCATTAAACAAACTTAAAAATAAACTATATTGTGTTTTTGCAGATTAAAACACATTTAACTAAAAGTATATAACAGAAAAATATCTGGAAAGTGCTCAAATTTTGAAATTAAACAGCATACATGTAAATATCCCTGGTTCAAAGAAGATATCATGAGGGAAATTAGAAAATATTCCAAGTTGAGTTAAAATGACCATACAATCTATCTTTATTTTGGGAGTTATCACTGTTGGAAAGCATTAAAGTCTTCTAAAAGGGAGAAACACTGATCTTAATCCACTGATCTGAGCTCCCAAATTAAGCAACTACAGAAAAAAGTAAATTAAGGCAAGAACAATTAAGAAAATAACAAATAGAAGATTAGAAGCTATTGAAATTGAGTATAGAAAGAATAAAGAATATTAATTAATAAAACCTGACTCGTTGAAAAAAATTAATAAAATTTATAAACCTCTCACCATACTGACTAAAAATGAGGAAAAACAAATTACAATTTTCAGGAATGAAGTTGCTATATCACTACCAGATAGAGAGTATAAAAAAAGTTAGAGACTATTACAAACAACTTTATGGCCATAAATTTGATAATTTTTATGAAATAAATTCTCAAAAGAAGCAGTGTCAAATTTTACATTAAAATAGATACAAGAACATTCTAAGTTGAATTTATACTTAAATGTATGTTTACATAAATTTCCTGGTTTTGATGGGAAACTTTAACCAATCTTACTAAACATTTAAAATAGAAATAATATTTCAGCAAAGTTGCAGAACACACATGATGAGGAAAACAATGCAAAATCACTTTTGTGAAGTCAGAATCTTCCTAATAACAAAAACATGTGAAGACATATAAGAAAAAATATATATATAGACCAGTATCTGTTATGAACATTGACACATATTATTTTAAACAATTAGCAATTTAAAACAATATTCTGACCAAGTCTAGTTTAAGGAATGTATAATTTAATTTCTTAAATTTAAATCTGTTGCCAAATATGAAAAGATCTTTCCTGGTGTTCTTTAAATATTTTATATGACCAGTTTTAGTCCACTCTCTCTTTCTGAGATTTATTGTCATTATATACCACATACATATGATCACATATGTATAGTATTAATACATTATTGATATTAATATGTATATGAACATGTAAATTTTACATTATGTATGTGTCAAATAATGTCAATGCATTTTTATACATACACACATATGCCAACTGTATATACCCATAGTTATGTCACACTCTTGATATTGTTCTAAGAATCTCTGAGCCTCTGTTCATCTTTTTCAATTTTTTTCTACCCATATTCTTCAAATTGGAAAATTTTACTTAATCTGTGTTCTCATTTACTATGTTTTTCCTCACCATTCTACTATAAAGCCTTTCCAGTGGACATTTTAATCTCAAATATTATATGTGTAAATTCTAAAATTGATGTTTGCTTTTATTTTTACATATTTGATTTCTCTTTGGAGATATTCTTTCTTTTATGATGAGTATATTTCTTGTGATCTAAATGACCATAGTTATATAAGATTCTGTAATGTCCTTTTTTAATAATTATAATAGCTAGGTCATCCAAAGGCTGCCATTTGTCAATTTTTATTTCCTCTGAGAAAAGGTCATATTTTCCTAGCTTTATGCCCATAAGTAATTTTGGAGTGTATTTTTGACATTAGGAAACTTGTGTTGTAGGAACTGTGGATTCTGTTATATGCTTCTAAAGAATGTTGTAGTGTTTGTTCAGTAAGACTATAACTTGGACAAAGTCTCTGAGACCTCAAGCCAAATTGCTAGCAATCTACTTCACATATGTGGAACTCCAGGACTAGTTATATATTAGGATAACATTTATTTAATGAATTTTATTTTCTGAATTTTGTTTATCGGGTTCCCCCTTCACTTTCCTTTGAGTCTGTCTTTCATTGTTTTTCAAGGCCAGAAAAAAATTAACCAGTTAATTTTTTTAAATCAAAGTTTAACTATTCAGCATTTCTGCCATGAGTTGTAAAGTCCTCAGGGCAAAGTCATAAAAAAGGGGAACGCCCTGTGTGCCATTTGCATCCTCTATGTTTTTATCATTTTCTAAATTCTTCCAATTTTTCAGTCTCCAGAGTAATCAGATAGCATTTTTCTCATTTGTTTAAGAGTGAATAATTGATATGTGTGAGAAGGTAAATTGAGCTATAATCTTACACCTTCCTTCAGTACATAGAGAAGTATTTAGATTTATGAATGTGTTTTTTGCTTTTTTTAAAATAAAAAAATATAATGGACTACCTTTTTAAAAATTTAGAGTTTAGGCTTCGTATATAGTTCTCTAACAGTGAAGAGTCTCTGTTTAATTTTCAAATTGCATTGCTAATGCTGTTTTATTCACACATTGTTTACTATTGCCAAAGGAGCAAAAAATGCATAAGCACCATATTTTCCACATGATTTCAACATATCACATGGAATGTTTATTTAGTCTTTTCCACTTGCAAACCACTTTATTTTTCAGGTACCAACTGGCCCAGTGAAACTAGTAATGCTAGGTGATTTTATGGGCTATGAGATTAAGGGTAAGAAAGAAGTGCTTGTAAAATAATAATAAAGAACATGAGAATACTGAAATTAAAATGAAAAAAAAAGTAATATTCTAAAGGAAACTTTCTCAGCTACCTTGATTTCCCAGCTTAAGAGACTGCAGCCTACATTTCACTGAAACATTAGCATTAAACTTTTTTGTGTCTCTCTTTGAATAGTGACTTTACGGTATTGAATCTGATTCTCTTTACCTTTCTGCATTCTGTTTTACCTTAGACTAATTTTATTATTTTATAATTATGTTTTTCAGAGCTTAAATTTGTCACAAACATTTTGTTTTTTGTTTCTTATAAGGTCTTATCTATTAATGCTATATTAATGTAAATAATTTGTGAATATGATCAATATCTTGGTCCAAAACCACAAAGACACTCTTTGCATTCGGGTCTTCCAAGTGATAATTAAATAGATCTGGGCACAGGTTTTTGAGTATAGTGGGTGAAAGCCCTTTATCACTTGATACCCAGAAAAATATCTTTGACCAGGAAATTGCGGCAATAACAAGCTCTTTAATGAACTCCCTTCTAGAAGAATCTTCTTTGATAGTTACAGGTTTATGTTAAATAATAATGAATAATATATTGAAGGAGTTCTGGAAGCAGATACAGTGTAAACAAGTTGATATTATGTAGTGTATTATTTTAAAATTTTACCCATTTACTGGAGTTTGAGACATTATTTTGCTTGCTCTCATACTACTGGAAGGCATCATGAACTCAAGAAAATTTCCAAGATTCTGTAAGCAAACTGTTTTTTATCTTCTTTCCATTAATCTAGCATTCCTGGGAAGCCGTAAAGATTATGTATTAGCTAAAAAAGGGGATCTTGGTAGTGACACTACAATCTATATCAACATTTTCAGATAATCCTTGACTATTTGGTGTAATAACTGATGACTGTCTACTTTCCTAAAATTAGCTCCAGCAGAAATGCCTTTCCTCTCATTTCTTATTCATAATGTCAGCTACTTTTATAATAATTGCATTTGGAATATAGTCATCTTCTTATAAAAAGAAAATCTACCATCTACTGTTGAATGTAAGACAGCAAGGAGGTATGATGGTATTCAAAGACCATATTGTGCTTCTTTTGAGATGTCGTTGCCATAAGAAAATAATATGAATAGTCTGAAAAGATTTGCTGAAAAACCTCTAGCCTGTTAGTGAAATGTAGTTTATCTCTATGCTCATATTGATTTTCATAAAGAGAGCTAAAGTTTGAAATATACTTAATACTTGGATTTTATACTTCTATAAGATATATAAATGCATAACTCTTAAAAACTTTTCAAATATTAATTAATATATTCTGAAAACACATTATTATCATGAATTTTAAGCATGGTTATGAAAATAATTCAGATTTTTCAATGTGTTTCATTTTTACAGTGAGAAGAATGGATACAAAATAGTATGAAAAAAGTTTCAATCTTACTTTATCTTCAAGGCAGTTTTGAGTCCATCAAAATGATAGACAGGGGAAAAGTTATACAGGACTTTAGATGTATTTCCAGAAATATAAGTATATAAAACAATATTTTATTCATCTTGCTTGCTTTCTTCATCAGATTAATGAGTAAAAGAACTAATATATAAACCTTAAAAAGCAAGATATTAACTTATGGCTAGGAATATAAAGTTTTTCTAAGTAATGTGTCATTATTTTTGTCCCTTGTGAATTAACTTTCCCCAGAGCATATTCTAAGGAGAGAACAAATTGTACTTATAAGATTCTTTTTGCCCATAATAACAGGATAATCTTATAAAAAATACATTCCTTATAATAAATATGATTTGATTTTTTGATAAACTTTCAGATATCAATAGATACAACTCCTTCCATTCTAGGTTCCAATAATGTGTTGTTCATCTATTAAAACATAATGCATTGTAAATCAGTGTAAATAAAGTAGATTGGAAAAAATAAGTCAAAATATCTTAGTATGTGTTACAAATCAAAACAAATCTTTTTACCTTTTGGAGTTTTTAGGAACTAACTATGTTAATGTAAAATGGGAGAAAATTTTATAAGAATTCTAAGGAAATGGGTAATATGAATATTTTGAAGTTCTTACACAATTTGAAAAATATTAGAATATTTGTAACCACAAATGGCTGGTAGATATCCAAGGTAACTACCAAGAATAATAAGTCAAAATTGGAGTGAGGAAATAAACAACACTGTTTATTACTGCCAAGCACTGTCATTACTTATACTTTAACCACAGTAGTACCTTGCATCTCAAGTATCAGGTGACTTTCTTAAATCTTTTAAGATGTAACCATTAATTTTATTCTCATCTTAACCCATCTTTTCTGATTGCAAAAGGAGTATAAGAATAATTTAAAAGCCATAAAATTAGCAAATTTTAACACTTCTATATTTTAGTTGTCAAAGTGAAGTCTAATATTACTAGAAAATATTTTGATGCTACTGCAGTCCATTCTAATTTAGACCATAATAAGACATTGACTCTTCGATTTATTTTATTTCATTTTAATTTTTGAGGCAGAGTCTCACTCTGTCACCCACACTGGAGTGCAGTGGCATGATCCCAGCACGCTGCAACCTCCACCTCATGGGCTCAAGCGATTCTCCTACCTTAGAGTCCCGAGTAGCTGGGAATACAGGTGCGTGTCATGCTGGCTAATTTTTGTATTTTTGGCAGCGACGGGATTTCAACGTGTTGGCCAGGCTGATTTCAAACTACTGGCATCGTGATCCCCCTGCCTACACCTCCAAAAGTGGTGGTATTACAGGTGGGAGCCACCGTCCTTGGCTGACTCTTCTCTTTACATATCTCTTTTGTACATCCCTTTGACTCCATTACATCATCAGCATTAAATGAAATACTATAAACTCTTTATGTATCTAATGAAATAACCGCTTAAGTGATCTTCCTCCCTCTACATAAATAATCTACATACTTTTTTAGCCATTAACCCATATAGAAAACTATTTATGAGTAATACCTTAATATATGCCTATTGATTTATTATTTTAAAAGTCTGCAAGATGGAAATCTAAAAGACAAAACAGCCTAAAAACTCTATTGTTTTCCTTCCTCCTATTATATGAGCTTGCATGCTTTACTTTTCAGATCACTGCTCTCCACAGTGGGCAGAGTGCTTTATTTTAAAAATAATCACGTTGTTTGCTTACTTACTTGAAGTTTTAAAATAATTTCTGAATGTTCATAGCATAAAGGCCCAGGTCCTTAACATAGCCACAAAGTCCGGCAATATTTGAGTCAGTCAAAGCTCTTTAGCATTCTCTTTTGTCTCTCTGCACCTCTCAGTGCAGTCTAGCCCCAGTGGTTTCTATCGTTTCTTGGCCCTTTCATGCTCCCATCTACTACAAGGCCTCCATCCATTCTGCTTCTTTTCCTTGGAACCTGTAACCTCTATCCCACACAAAGCTTCACCTAGTCTTGCTCTCATTTAGTAACATAGGCTCCTGTTTCAGATCCCAATTCAAATGTCAATTGCTCACAGTCACGTTTCCTGTCACCAGGAAATGGCAAGGCCACTGTCTCTAGGCATTGTATATCAGTATACTCTGTTCTTTTAATTTTGCTCTTTAATATAAGCTATATTTAAATAGAAGGTTGGTGATAGCGGAGATTTTAAATTTAGTTGGTTTACTACTGTATCCTAAATGATTAGAAAAGTGTCTGGCTTAAGTTAGGTACTCATACATACCTTTTGCACAAACGGCTGTATCTTGCTAGTATTTACATATATGTTTGTGTTTCTTTACCTAATGTCTATTTCCTACTGGAGGTTATACACTGTGACCGCAAGGCCCCATTTGTGATGGTCTCTACCACATTCCAGCAGAATGTGTGTCACATAGCAAACTTCAAACAAATTATTGCTATAGTTGCTGCCATCTCATCCCTAGAAAATAAGAATAAACTTATGATACATATTATAATTTTAAAGAGATCTAAAAGGCAAAGTAAAAGGAAAAATATTAATTTATCTGTGTTAATTTCCAAATTAAAAGGGTGATTTTGTGGGGCAGAGAAACAAATTGTCTCAGACATCAACTGAAACTCTTGGTGGGAATGTAAATTGGATCAGCCACTGTAGAAAGCAGTTTGGAGATTTCTCATGAACTTAAAACAGACCTACCATTCAACCCAGCAATTCCATTACTGGGTATATATCCAAAAGAAAACAAATTGTTCTACCAAAAAGACACATGAACTCTTGTATTTATTGCAGCAGTATTCACAATAGCAAAGACATGGAATCAACCTAGGAGCCCATCAAGGACAGATTGGTTAAGAAAAATACAATACATGGTATCATGGGATACTATGCAGTGATAAGAGAAGAATGGAATCATGTTCTTTGCAATAATGTGGATGCAGCTGGAAGCCACTATCTCGAGTGAATTAACATAGGAATAGAAAATTAAATACTGCATTTTCTCACTTACAAATGGGAGCTAACATATTGTGTACTCACGGACATAAAGATGGCAGCAGTAGATACTGGAGACTACATTCAGATGCAAGGGTAGAAAAATTAACTGTTGGGTACTATGTTCAGTATCTCAGTGATGGGGTCATTTGTACCTGAAACCTTAGCATCACAAAATATACCCAGGTAACAAACCTGCATATGTACCCCATGAATCTAAAATAAAAGTTGAAAAAGAAAAAAAAATTGACAGAACTTTGAGAAATAGCTTATGTTGAAACAAAAAATAACTTGTAAGCAGTATGAAAACATTTAAATTAAAGAACTGTACTGCATTATAAACCTACAGCAAAAGCAAGGAAAGATACTCATAACAGAAAACAAAAGTACCTTGCCTATAAAGTACCAGTTGGGAAGTCATCAACACTTTTTATCCTCCTTGCTTTGGATCCATCTGAAAAGTCACTTGAAATAAAGTTATAACATAAGTGAAGAGAAAAAAGCCCACTGTATTGGAAAACCTAAAGATTGTCTTGCAAATGACAGAAAAAATTTACTAGGCACAGTAAATGAGAAAAGATTTAAAGAAAGAGAATAGAAACTGACTTTAAAAGGATGTGGCAGTGCCTCTGGCAGAAATTCACTTCTACTCTGCTTTGAAGATTGGGCTATTTTAGGCAGCAGGATGGGAAAGAGATGGAACAGTTCACTCTAAACACTTTCTGTAGATATGACTCAGTCATGGAGCAGTGCATCCATAGTCCAAGGTCAATGTTGTCACACAGTCAAAGAGAAAGCCAAATGACACTCTTATCCCTTTAGTGCACTAGGGCTTAGCATGTGTCCAACATGGGGCATTAACATTAGGAAAAAGACTAGAAATGTAACATCATGTCCTCAGAGTAGAGAACAGGTTAAGGCAAATCCACATATAGAAAAATTTGGCACAGGCCAAATTTCTTCACCAAATGCAGATGTATAGATAGACAGCTCTCTGCAAAAATAATAATAATAATAAGTAGATTAAGAAAATACCTCATATCTCAGAACTTACTTTTTGTGGCATGAAAAAGGACAGAACTAACAAAATGCAGGACTTAAAGTACACAGCATTATAAAGAGAAAACCGTATGCCCAAAAAGTTTAGAAGCATAATATGCATTAGAAAAAAATACATGTAATAGAGGAAAAGGTGTAAGTTTCATTTAGTATCTGAATAGATTTTATGCAAATTTGTTTTATATGATACAAAAGATGAAAAGGGAAAAAAACCAAGAAAATTTCTTCCACCACTTAAAAATATTTATTGAGCACCTACCAAATTTTAGACATTATAGACGTTTAGACACTGTGCTAAGTTTAAATAATATACACCATAAACATGCCGTTTGCCTTTATGAAACATATAGTCTAATGAAATACATTAACAAATGTATAATAATGATTCAATGATTATAATCCTTTGATACAAGACTTATTTTTAAATTGAAATGTAAGAACTATAGAAAAAAATGGTTCGTAGAAGAAACTTTTAACACAGAAATGCATATGAAAAGTTCTGAAAGCAAGAGAGCACTCCATATGTTCAAGACACTGAAATAAAATTCAGAATGAGCAGACTGTAACATTTAAGAAAAAATGATAAAATACAAAGGTGGAGAATAACAAAGGTGCATGCCTTTGAATTCCAAGATAAGGTATGTTAACACTATCACAAAAAAAGTAAAAAGTTATTTGAGAATTTTTTCACAAGGAATCATATTACTTTGCAGACTTGAGGATGGATTGAGAAAAGGCTTCAGTGTAGACAAGAAGACTGATTAGGTAATGTTACTGTATTCCTGGAAAGAGATGATATTGACTTGGACAGTAGTAATCAAGGGGAATGAAGAGAGAATAGATTTAGAAAATATTCAACATATGGCAGTGTCAGAACTTTGTACTTGGTTGAATACGAATAGTCAAGTGAATAATGATTTAAGAATAATTTTTTTTTTGGTTAGGGGCTTTGGGTATAGAAAGGGAATGTAGAAGAATAAGCAGATTTGGAGAGAAAAGATCATTATTAATTTTAGACTTGCTGATTTTAAGAGTTAATTGGAATAATCAGTTGAGTGTGAAAGAGGAGAGACTGGTTGAGACATTGGGATATTTAAAATAATTAGCAGACGATAATTGAACTATGGAAACAGATGTGGTTTTTCTATTTGAATATTTCAAATGGGAAAAAAAGAAATATTTGCATTTGATGAAAACAAAAATTAGGAGCCCATAAATAAGACTGTCGGAGGATCCGAGAGACATTAGACAAAGTGCAACAAGCCTGAAAAGTGTGGTACATGAAAGCCAAAGGGAATGTCTTTCGGTCTTTCACAAAGGCTTGAGGGTAATAAATGCTACTAGGTCAGGTAACTCTAACACCGAGAAAATACACATTAAATAATCTAAAATGCTGCTTTGTGATCATTGCTGGACCATGGATTGCTAGTTACAGCAAAGCCTACTGTAACCTGCTGTGTGTGTGTGTGTGTGTGTGTGTGTGTGTGTGTGTGTGTGAGAGAGAGAGAGAGAGAGAGAGTGATATATAGTATGTTTTAGTCTAAATATAATTAAATATATAATTAGATAAAAACAGATTATTTAAATAGATAGAAATAGGGAAATAGAAATAAATCTGGTAAAATAAGATAAATTCTGGGTATAGTTAGTGCATAAAATTTGTGATCTTTTTTCTTTTCAATGAGCTGCAAATTTGGTTCTAAGCCAAAGACCAAATCAAACCAAGCAATATAATGAGACATATAACAAGTCCATTAGTTAGAAGCATAAAAATGGTAAAAAGTAAATATAGGTAAATATATATGTATATGTTTTAAAATGATTTATATTTTAAAATTTATAAAATATTATACAATATTATATATATTGTATATTTTTATAGTATATTATCATCATTATTATTTGTAGAGACAAAATCTCACTGTTCCCCAGGCTGGAAGTCCTTGGCTCAAGAGATCCTCCCACTAGCCTTCTAAGTAGCTAGTGCTACAAGGATGCATAAACACACACATCAAATTTTTAAACTTTTTGTAGAGACGAAGTCTTGCTATGTTGCCTAGGCTAATATCGAACTCTTGGCTTCAATTGATCCGCCTGCCTCTGCCTCCTAAAATGTTGGGATTATAAGCCTGGAGCCACCAGGGACATTCACATGGTATATATTGTACTTATATAACATACATCATATATTTATGTAATACATATAAATTAAATAATACACTTTTATTTCAGTTTTATATTTCAAATTTAATTTTGGTTTTGAAACTTGATGTGTTATAGCATAGTAAACAACAACACTTTTTTTCTTTATCTTATTCCTCACTTTTAAAAAGAGGATGAGGAAACAATTTCATATGAACAGGTGAGTATTTTAGTGCAGATTGGCATCATTCTTAATCTGACTTTTCCTGAAAGTAAAAATTTGAAATATATAGTTAAAGAAATAGACTTCCTATATTTTGAACAGTCCTCTTTGACATTATCTGTCTCTCTTGAGACTTCACAAGAGGTGGGCAGCTGAGATTAAATACTATTTTTTTGGTAATAACATGGAGTGTGGTTATATAACTTTTTTCTAATTAAGGGTCTATACAAACGAATTGGTAGTGAACAAAGAAAAGAGAGGTAGGCATATTGCTAAACAAACTCAGGAGACTTACATTTATGTGCAAATGACTCATGAACTCTGACTTTGCATAAATTTGAGCCCAAACTGCATCTCTGGACACAGTGGTCATCAGAAATAAATATGAATAATTGCGATATTAAGTCTATATCATAGAATTCACCCATATAATTGTAGTAATTGTAGTTTACAGTTTGTTCATACTAGATAATTTCAGTTGCTCTCCAAGGACATCCAAACAACACCATTTCCTACTAAAATTGAGCTAATCTCCTCAAATTTACCTATTTGTTAGAGTTTATCTAAATAAATGTATGCTTTAAGCTGTTTTAGAGATTTGCATATCTAAGTCAGTAACTTTTAAATAATGTTTGTCAAATTGCTGATATTATTATTGAGTCATCTACTTGTGGATCGATATGGATTTAGTCTGCTGCCCAATGAAGTCATTTTTGCATGTGATAATACAATTATATCATAAACTTAGAAAAAAAATGTATGTATTCTCAGGAAAGGCTGGCATGCACACAGCTTATCCAAAATGAACATTGAGTAATCAAAGTAAAAATTAAACACAGGGGGTTTTCAAAATGTGTACTCTTTCGTATTCATTTATCATGATCAGTTAATCTGTCAGGACATATACCTGCAGGTATTGATGCTCAGGTGATATTAAAGTGCAGGTCTTATAAAAATGTTATTAACCAGCATCATAAAAATTATGCTTAGAATTTAGTGTAACCAGGTCTGTTTTATACTGTTGAGATGGATAAAATTCAAACAAAGTTGAAAACATTCTTATATTTTCCCTGATAGGAGACTTTAGCAGGTGAAGGTGAAAGTTATGGAGTTAGTAATAGAATAGCCATGTTGAAAGACTACTGACTTCTCATGGAAAATACAGCCTTCAGCATTTTAAATTATATTTACTGAATAGCCATATGTTTCAAATATCTGGAATAGATTTATGCCAAGGCATCATTTAAATTACCATACAGTTTTATTGCTATTTTCAACAAACAATTCACCTGGACAAGACAGTTATTTCATTAACTGATTCATTTATTCCATTAGGAGCTGTAGTTTCTCTTTTGTATCAGTGACTCAGTGACTGGGCTGGGTGAAATTCTGGAGTTACAACAGTTAGAAGACATTTTTTTGATTCTAATGATCAATACACCTGTCTATAATTTCTTGGTCTACAGATAAATAAATTAAATAAACTCATGATTTTGAGGTGATTGCTATATGCCAGGCATTATGCTCCTTTTAAATAAGATACTTAATAATTCTTTTAGTAATCCTTGAGAGAATATTATGTTTTGTGCACATTTTCTTGTTTGGGAAATTGAGGTGTGGTGAGGTTGAGTAAAATTTGCCCAAGTTTACATAACTAGCAAATATCAAGGCAGGGCTGAAACCTGAGTAATCAGACTGCAAAGTGTTCCCAATTTATAAATTCTCATACATATTATTGGAGGGAAAACCAAATAGAGTCTGCATCTCTAAATATTACCCAAAGCCTCATTCAGGCAAAATAATATAACAACATATTCCAGAATTTGAGAAAGAGGATTTGAGTTTGCACCTTTGGATCTAGCCATTCTTAGGATAGCAACTTTAAGTGTGTTGTGCAGTGTTTTGAGTTTTAATCCCATTTCTTTTGACAATTTGATGGAACAATGTCCAAAGCAGTGATTTTGTAGGTACGTGAGGTTGTAATATTGGGGTTCAGGGGTTCAGGGTGCCCTCAGCTCCCCTGAGAGGACGTTTCTCCAGGTTCTTGATCTCCTGCCCTCTCAAGAATGAGAGAGGGGACCATGGCACAGTGTGCAGTAAATGCAAGACTCAAAAGTGTTTGCAGAAAGTGATTTATTTAGAGAGAGAAAAAGGAGAAGGAAAGAGAAACAGCTAACACTCACACTGAGTGAGAGAATCCAGAAAGATGGAATCCAGGAGAGAAAAGCAGCTTCCACACTGAGTGGAAGGGAATACAGAGAGAGATGGAGTTTAGAAGGGGAAGACAGGCTTCCACGAGAGAGCGTGGAAGGGGACCCCAGAGGGGAAATGCAGGAGACAGAAGGATGGCTTCCATCAAGGGAGTGTTGGTGGAAGGGGACCCAAACATGGAGTCCAAAGGGGTGTGGAAGAAGGGGACTTTTAACCTGGGAGGAACCCCCACCTTCTCTAAGACCCCTGGCCAATGAAAGGAGTTCCTTAGAATTTCCACTGGAGTGATTGACTCTTAGTTTCTTCCCACACCAGTGAAATTCAAACATAAAACATTAAATCTCCCAGATGGAGAGAGATGGGAGGGGGGGCATGGCACTGGGAAGTTCTTGCCCTTAAAACTACGCCCCCTTGTGGACCCAGAAAGATAACACGTTTCCTCAAGGTGACTTTGAGTTCCAATTCCAGTTCAGATCTAGTTCAATATCTCAAAAGAAATTGGGTCCTAATTAATATATACTTTGGGAAAAAAGCCATAAAGATATGCAGGCTACAAATGATTTGACAGCACATCAAAAAGCTTATCCACCATGATCAAGTAGGCTTCATCCCGGGGATGCAAGGCTGATTCAACATATGCAAGTCTATAAACATAATTCACCACATAAACAGAACCAAAGACAAAAACCACATGATTATTTCAATTGATGCAGAGAAGGCCTTTCACAAAATTCAACAGCCCTTTATGCTAAAAACCCTCAATAAAGTAGGTACCTCAATAAAGTAGGTATCTCAAAATAATAAAAGCTATTTACAACAAACCAACAGCCAATATCATACTGAATGGGCAAAAACTGGAAGCATTCCCTTTGAAATCTGGCACTAGACAAGGATGCCCTCTCTCACCACTCCTATTCAATATAGTATTGGAAGTTCTTGCCAGAGCAAACAGGCAAGAAAAAGAAATAAAGGGTATTCAAATAGGAAAGGAGGATGTCAAATTGTCTCTATTTGCAGACGACATCATCATATATCTGGAAGACCCCATCGTTTCAGCCCAAAATGTCCTGAAACTGATAAGCAACTTCAGCAAAGTCTCAGGATACAAAATCAATGTGCAAAAATCACAAGCATTCCTATACACCAATAATAGACTCAACGAGAGCCAGATCAAGAACGAACTGCCATTCACAATTGCTACAAAGAGAATAAAATACCTAGGAATAAAACTAACAAGGAACATAAAGGACCTCTTCAAGGAGAACTGCAAACCATTGCTCAACGAAATAAGAGAGGACACAAACAGATGGAGAAACATTCCATGTTCGTGGTTAGGAAGAATCAATATCATGAAAATGGTCATACTGCCCAAAGGAATTTACAGATTCAACACTATCTCCATCAAGCTACCAATGACCTTCTTCACAGAACTGGAAAAAACCACCTTAAACTTCATATGGAACCAAAAGAGAGCCCACATAGCCAAGTCAATTCTAAGCAGAAAGGACAAAGCGGGAGGCATCACACTACAGGACTTCAAACTATACTACAAGGCTACAGTAATCAAAACAGCATGGTACTGGTACCAAAACAGAGATATAGACCAATGGAACAGAACAGAGGCCTCAGAGGGAACACCACCTATCTACGACCATCTGATCTTTGACAAACCTGACAAAAACAAGCAATGGGGAAAGGATTCCCTGTTTAATAAATGGTGTTGGGAAAACTGGCTAGCCATGTGCAGAAAGGAGAAACTGGACCCCTTACTGACACCTTACACTTAAATTAACTCCAGATGGATTAAATACTTAAACATAAGACCTAACACCATAAAAACCCTAGAAGAAAACCCAGGCAAAACCATTCAGGACGTAGGCATAGACAAGGACTTCATGACCAAAACGCCAAAAGCATTGGCAACAAAAGCCAAAATAGACAAATGGGATCTAATCAAACTCCACAGCTTCTGCACAGCAAAAGAAACAGTCACTAGAGTGAATCTGCAACTAACAGAATGGGAAAAAAATTTTGCAATCTACCCATCTGACAAAGGGCTAATATCCAGAATCTACAAAGAACTAAAACAGATTTACAAGATAAAAACAAACAAGCCCATTCAAAAGTGGGTGAAGGATATGAACAGACACTTTACAAAAGAAGACATACATGAGGCCAACAAACATACGAAAAAATGCTCATCACTGGTCATTTGAGAAATGCAAATCAAAACTACATTGAGATACCATCTCACGCCAGTTAGAATGGTAATCATTAAAAAATCGGGAGAAAACAGTTGCTGGAGAAGATGTGGAGAAAAAGGAACACTTTTACACTGTTAGTGGGAGTGTAAATTAGTTCAATCATTGTGGAAGACAGTGTGGTGATTTCTCAGGGACCTAGAAATAGAAATTCCATTTGACTCAGCAATCCCATTACTGGATATATATCCAAAGGATTATAAATAGTTCTACTATAAGGACACATGCACACAAATGTTCCTTGCTTCACTGTTTACAATAGCAAAGACCTGGAACCAACCCAAATGTCCATCAATGATAGACTGGACAGGGAAAATGTGGCACATATGCACCATGGAATACTACACAGCCATAAAAAACGATGAGTTCGTGTCCTTTGTAGGGACATGGATGAACCTGGAAACCATCATTCTCAGCAAACTTACACAAGAACACAAAAATCAAACACTGCATGTTCTCACTCATAGGTGGGTGTTGAACAATGAGAACACATGGACACAGGGAGGGGAGCATCATACACTGGGGTATGTTGGGGGAAAATAGGGGAGGGACAGTGCGGGGGGG
>PVKP010029460.1:0-28992 GCA_004027715.1 Plecturocebus donacophilus
TTTTTTTTTTTTTTTATTTTGACACACAGTCTCGTTCTGTCCCCAGGCTGGAGTGCGATGGCATGATCTCAGCTTACTACAACTTCTGCCTCCCAGGTTCAAATGATTCCCCTGCTTCAACCTCCCGAGTAGCTGAGACTACAGGCACGCACCACCACGCCCGGCTGTTTTTTAATAGAGACAGGGTTCCACCGCGTTAATGAGGATGGTCTCTATCTTCTGACCTGGTAATCCACCTGACTTGGCCTCCCAGAGTATTGAGATTACAGGCCTGAGCCATCACACCTAGCCAATTTAAATCTTACACTTGAGTAAAGATCTTTTATTTATTTGTTTTTATTATTTGTAAGGTCTTTTTAAAAAGACAACTTTATTAAAGTATAATTTATGCGCCATCAAATTGACCCACTTGAAGGACACAGTTCTGTGATTTTCAGTACATTTTCCCGGTTGTGTAGCCCATTTTTAAAGTATTCTCATCACCCCAGTAAGACCCTGCAGTGTAGGCATTCCCCTTATCCACAGGGGCAGTGTTCCACGACACCACCCCCCACACTCCCATGAGTGCCCGAAACATCAGATCCTAACAAGCCCTCCAATATGCTGTGGGGTTGTTTTATAGGTACATTCCTATTATAAAGTTTAATTTATAAATTAGGCACAGTAAGAGGTTAACCACAATAACCAGTCATAGAATAGAGCAGTTGGAACAATATACTGTAATAAGAATGTGAATGTGGTCTCTCAGAAGAGCTCACTTTACTGTAGTCAGCCTTCTGATGATGTGAGGCTGAGACAGATGCCCAGCCACATAGCACTGGGTCGCTTTTGACTTTCTGACGATGTGTCAGAGGGAAGGTCATCTGCCCCAGTGAGCCTGGAGCTCTGAGCCACGGTGAGCATAGCACTGCCAAGCCCGCAGCAGCTGTTGTTGCCCAAGAGGGCTGCTAAGCCACTAGTGGACGGTTAGCACTGTGGGCAGCATGGATCTGTTGGACCTAGGGATGATCGTGTCCCAGGTGGAACAGGGGAGGATGGCACAAGGTTTCATCACACCAGTCAACACGGAACGTCATTTAAAACTTAGGAATTATTTTTGGAATTTTCCATTTAATATTTTCAGACCACAGGTAACTGAATTTGCAGAAAGCAGAGGAGGGGTAATACTGTACATGTCTTTCAGCAATCAGTGTGGTGGAGTGGCAGCATGGGTGGAGTCCCCTGCCAGCATTCTCAAGGGGCAGCACGCAAAGGGTTTGAGCTGCAGCTGACCCTGTGTGCTCTCTGTGGAGCACACATTCATGAGGAAGACTGGCAGATACACCAGGGAATGCAGATCCGGGTCTCGGCAGCAACAAAGTGAGCCCACAGCTTCAAGGAGAACAACAGACAGTGTCAGCAGTATTGAAATTAAAATGGGGCTGGGCGCTGTGGCTCATGCCTGCCATCCCAGCACTGTGGGAGGCTGAGGTGGGCGGATCACCTGAGGTTGGGAGTTCCAGACCAGCCTGACCAACATGGAGAAACCCTGTCTCTACTAAAAATACAAAACAACAATTAGTCAGGCATGTGGTGAGTGCCTGTAACGCCAGCTACTCAGGAGGCTGAGGCAGGAGAATCACTGGAACCCGGGAGGTGGAGGTTGGGATGAGATGAAATTGCACCATTGAACTCCAGCCTGGCAACAAGAGCAAAACTCTGTCTCAAAAATGAAAAATTAAATTAAAATTGGAGCTTTCTGTTGAAAACTGGACTTTTGGAAAATACAGTCCCTGTGTGCTCTACAGCTTCTCAGTGGGTAAGGACTTTATCAGGCGACCGTTGCAGGGTGTCACAGAATCATGCCTCGGCAAAAGACCCACTCAAAGTTCAGGATAGAGCAGTGGACTTCAGAGGAACCAGGTTAGAAACGTTTGGCAATGGGATTCGATCGCAGCTTACCGTAAGGAGCCTTACCTTGTTGAGTGCGGTGTCAGGAAGAATCTCCCAGCACATCTGAAAAGGCTCTTACCGTGCCCTTCCCTTTCCGGCTGCCTCTCTGTGTGCGGCTGTAGCGTCCTCTCCAGCTTCAGCCACGGCAGCCCATCATGGCCAGATGCAGATGGGAGCCCAGGTGTCTTCCAGGGTCAGCATTCAAGAGGGGCAAAAAGGCAAAGAATTCTGCTTTTCTCACCAAATACTTTAAAAATACCTTCTTAAATATTTGTTACCATATATGGGATTTCTTGTTATTGTTAAATAATGAGATATCTTTAAATGTCTCTTAATTTTTTAATACCATACACATCAATAGAAATGACTCATAAACCAAGTAAATGCAGTAAATTGATGTTTACTGTACTCAGAATTAAAAGAGACATTTAAAGATATTTCCTGTGCAGGTCGTACTGGAGCATGAGCTTTAGTTGCTAGCATCTCTGTGTGAGTTTCCAGATTTTCCACGTTGCAGGTCTGTCTCACTGGTACTGTTTGGGGTTGTTGCTGCCAAGCATGCAGGTTCCCTTTTTGTAGTTATATTGTGTGGTGAAAAAAGCAAGGTTCGACACAGAACATAACATGCCCAGAAAAAAGCAGGGAAGATTGATGCATTGAGCCCCAGGATATTGGTGACTGCCTCTGGCGGTGGCCCTGGAGGCACGGGGCAGGAGGTTGACATCACTGTGTGCTCTTTAGAGTGTGTAGGGATTCTTTATTTACAAATATCTCAGTTTAGTATGAAATATTTTATATAGGTAAAATAATACAGTGTTTACACAGGGATAAAGATTAATAGGAGAATAAAACAGTTGCTGCTGTGCTGACATTCCAGTTCAGAAAAAGAGCTTCATCCTGCCTTGAAGCCCTGTGTGCCAGAAATAGCACTTAGACATTTTAGCAGTGACTCTGCCCCACTCCAGTGGCTTCTGTCTCTCCTTGTCCTCTTCTGGCCTGAGGCCGTGTCTGTGTACACAGTCTCCGCAGAATTGTCTTTATACTGTTACAATCACAGTCCACATGAATTTCAGGTTTGAAGTTCTAGTTAGAAACAGAAGACGATACACTTTGTAAACCAGAGTATCTTTATTTTTGCTTCTATTTTCTGGAGAATTTTTTCTTTCTTTCTTTCTTTTTTAGCAAATGCTTTTTAAGCCGGGTGTGGTGGCTCATGCCTGTAATCCCAGCACTTTGAGAGGCTGAGGCAGGTGGATCACCTGAGGTCGGGAGTTCGAGACCAGCCTGACCAACATGGAGAAACCCCATCTCTTAGTACTAAAAATACAAAATTAGCTGGGTATGGTGATGCATGTCTGTAATCCCAGCTACTTGGGAGGCTGAGGCAGGGGAATCACTTGAACTCGGGAGGGGAAGGCTGCAGTGAGCCAAGATCATGCCACTGCATTCCAGCCTGGCAACAAGAGGGAAACTCCATCTCAAAACAAAAAAATTGCTTTTTAAATTTTGCAAGTAAGGCTGGGCACAGTGGCTGGTGCCTGTAATCCCAGCACTGTGGGAGGCTGAGGCAGCAGATCACCTGAGATCAGGAGTTTGAGACCAGCCTGGCTAACATGGCAAAACCCCATTTCTACTAAAAATACAAAAATTAGCCAGGCATGGTGGTGCAGGCCTGTAATCCCAGCTACTCAGGAGGCTGAGGCAGGAGAATTGATTGGACCCATGAGGCAGAGGTTGACAGTGAGCCAAGATCATTCTACTGCACTCCAGCCTGGGCAACAGAGCAAGACTCCATCTCAAAGAAAAAAAGGTAATATGGGCTGGCAGAGGTCAAGAGAGTAAAAGATAAAGCCTGTGTCCACATTCCCAACATTTGGGTGTGTGTCTACACAGATAAAAGTTCACATTTTAAAAGGGTGGATGGGACAGCGGTGTTCTTTTTGCCTGACATCTGCTGGATGTGTGTCCCAACTCTATGTGCAGGCTGACTGTGCTGCTTTCCAGAGCCATCTTCTCCTTTACTCTGGTGGCCAGGGGTCAGGGCAGTGCTTAGCACTCCCCAGGCAGGTGGCCCCCGAGAGCTGAACACTGTCACCCACCTGTGTCTGGTCTCCAGGGACAGCCCCACGCTCACCTTCTCGCCTTGCTCTTTGATGCTCACTGGTTGGTTCTCTTCTACCTTGTTCCTCCTTCCTCCTCCTGCCAATATCAGTGAGAAAGGGTCTTTTTTGACGGTGGGTTCGTAGGTGATATCCTAAAAATTTTTCTAAATACAGAAAAGAACAAAGAATAACATATTTAGTTAGCCACCACCCAGATACATACTTGAGATGAAAAAGGAGTATAGGAAAGCTGTGGTTTATATTGTCGGCACTTTTCTGTACTTGGACATTTTTTTACAATGAGCTTTTACTTTCTGAGTTACACAAGCGATTTTGAATATTTTGTGAGTATTTGAAGAGGCAAACCATGACGAGCTCCGTAGGGTGTTGAGTCTTTCTGAGATGTATGACTGCATAGTCTTTTTTTCTTTAAATCTCTCTGAGGTTCTGGATTTTTGAATACCCTATAGAATAACATTTCCCAGCCTCTTTGACTTATGTGTGATCTTTTATTTTTTTACCTCAGCCTTCATGTGTGATCTCTTAAACTCTTTTAGAAATTTTTTTTTTTTTTTGAGAAAGTGTTTCACACTTGTTGCACAGGCTAGAGTGCAATGGCGCGATCAAGTAGCTGGGATTATAGGCATGCGCCACCACACCTGGCTAATTTTTGCATTTTTAGTAGAGACAGGGTTTCACCATGTTGGTCAGGCTGGTCTTGAACTCCCAACCTCAGGGGATATCCCCACCTTGGCCTCCCAAAGTGCTAGGATTATAAGCATGAGCCACTGTGCCAGGCTTAAAAATTTAAAAAATGGCTTTGCCATTTTTGGATTCCCAGAGAAGCAATTTTACTTTCTTTCATGTTTAATTTGGATTGATATTGTTATTATATTGTATTGAGTTGGTTTTACTTCAATCTTAAGTGTTTATGATGTTTAAGGTTAAAATTTTAAATCATGTGAAAGCTAACTGTGTGTTAACCTGTTGAAAAAGTTCTTTAAAACCACTTAGATATGCCATACTTGGTTTTAAACAATGTATACATATTATCTATTCAAAGTACATTTTTAAAAAGTGATTCAGTCACTAATTGACTTAAACACTTAGATGCCTGTTGTTCTGCACTGAAAAGTTGAGGTTTCCTTTACTAACCCTGATGTTCTGTTGAAAATGAAGGTTTGTGATGGTTTTGTTCGTGAGCAAAGTGTAAAAGCCCATGTCAGTTCCAGGTGTATCTTGAAATGCTCCGTGAGAGTTTTGATAAGAGAAATGCAGATTTAGAGAGGAGGCCAAGGGCATCCTGCTGCCTTCCATTCATTGCTGAGGCTCCTCACCGACATCTCTTTCAGCCTGAGCGCTGTTACATCTTGCACCTGGAGGAGCCTGGGCCAGGGCTGGGAGCAAGGCTGTGGGGCTTTTCTCGTTTAAGGGGAAAGTTAATACTCAGTCCGTGATACGCTTGAACCCTCTACAAAGGGACTTTGAAACAGGCTGTTTCCTCTGACCAAGGTGCCCCAGCTGCCTGGCAGCCTCTGGGGAACTGCTGTGCCTGGGCAGGTGCCACCGCCTGGTTCGGCCTCTCTGGGCTCATCCTGCCCACCCTTTCAGTACCCACGAGTGGCCAGGCCAGGCCTGGGTAAACATGGCCACTGCCCCCCACCCCCACCCCAGCTGCTGCCCTTGTGCAGTTGGGCCCTCGTGGGCTCTTTCTGATCTCACTTTTGTTTCCATAGGGAACTGCACCTGGGGAATGAATTGTAGGTTTATACACCCTGGAGTGAACGACAAGGGGAACTACTCCCTCATCACCAAAGCCGACCCCTTCCCGCCTAACGGCGCCCCGCCTCTCGGACCTCACCCGCTGATGCCCGCCAACCCTTGGGTGCGTGATGCCTTTTCTTTCATTGTGAGCACATCAGCCAGCTGAGTTTCTGTCTGAACCTCAAGCTTAAGACAAGTCTCTGTGGAAAAGGCACTTTGTGCCTCAGCACAGGCTCAGCCCCGTTCAGATGCGTCTGCTGTCCCAAGTGGAAGCAGACCTCAGCTTTCCAGGGACGGAGTGAGGCTTGCTGGAAGGAGAGTGCCCACTCAGAGCTCTGTGTTGTTGATGTTTTTACTGTCTGGTTTCTCTGTACCCTTGAAAGTTTTACTTTCTCACCTTCTCCCTTCTCATTTTTCAATAGGGTGGGCCAGTAGTTGATGAAATTTTGCCTCCACCCCCTCCAGAGCCCCCAACAGAGAGTGCCTGGGAACGAGGACTCCGGCATGCAAAGGAGGTAACAGAATTCAGCAGAAAACCTGAAAAGGAAAACACTTACAGGAGTGGTTCTTGCACAAAACTAGGATTTCCTGGGTCCAGAGACAGTCACGGGAAGCCCAGTAAAGCCTCTGAAGTTAAGGGGCTGTTTCTGTCGTTTGTTTGTTTTGGGTTTTTTGGGGTATTTTTGTTTTTTGTTTTTGTTTTTTTTGAGACAGAGGTTTGCTCTTATTGCCCAGGCTGGAGTGCAGTGGCCCAGTCTCAGCTCACTGCAGCCTCCGCCTCCCAGGTTCATGCAATTCTCTCCTGCCTTAGCCTCCCAAGTAGCTGGGATTACAGGCGTACAACACCAGGCCTGGAAGGATAGAAAGTTATGTCTGCCTCAGAGGCAGCAGCCCCGTAGGCCAGGGAGTCCCGTCCAGGGCATACCCTTTGTCTTCCTGTGGCTGGATCAGCACTGCACCACACCCCAGCTGGCGCTGCCCAAGAGCACAGGGGCAGTCTGCAGCCACTCCAAGAAAGCCTGATGAGGCTGCCCACACACCCCCCCCCCCCCCCGCCAGGATCTGCACCCCAGGCTCCTGAGACTCTGTCTGCTCTTTTGGAGAGAACCTGGGGCTTTCTGGCCCTGTTACTGCACATTCCCGCCCTCTAGACCCACTTTGGCCCCAGTGTGTGAGCATAAGCTCTGGGAACTCGTCTCCCGGCACCCAGCCCTGCTTCCTCATTTTCCTGGCCGGCCTCTCTACTGGGAGGTGACAGACAAGACGCTCCTCCTCACTTCCTCGGCATGTCACCTCCTTCCCTCTGAGACTCTCTAGCCACTCCACGTGCTGCTTGTCACTGAGTGACTGGGGCTCCCTGGGTTCAGCCCCAAGGGTAGTTGAAGGAGATGATGAGTACCTCACGTGGGCACATGGAGGCCAGGGGCAGCTGTTGGTGTGGAGACGAGCGCAAACTGCACTCCTCCCCAGAAAGACGCCTGAGCTGTGTCCGCCCCTCGCCCAAGCACTGCAGCATGCAGCTTCTGCTCTTGCAGGGCTGCTGCATCGGGGGGGCGGCTCCCTCTGTGTCTCCTAACGGCAGCACCAGTGTTCCACCTCCGTGTTGACTTCTTTCTTCTTAAAACGGTAGGTTTTAAAAAAAGCAACTATCCGAAAAGAACAGGAACCTGATTTTGAAGAGAAAAGGTTTACAGTGACCATTGGCGAAGATGAACGGGAATTTGACAAAGAAAATGAAGTTTTTCGAGATTGGAATTCTCGGCTCCCAAGAGATGTCAGAGACACAGTGTAAGGAATGGCCCTGCCTGCCCCTCCCTTTCCTCCCCGGGTGTGGCCGTGCTCCGGTGAGGGCAGCCATGCGCGGGGCCCAGCACCTCTCCCTGGAGTCACAATAATGTTCCCGAGATCCGTCAGGCACAGTTCTCACAGTCAGCTGATCTCAGGTTCCAGTTCTGAGCTCTGGGGGTTTTCGCAGCTATCCTTGAGGCCTCTGGAGCCCAACAAGTCTGTGTTCCTGTGTCCTCTCCCCAGCCCACGTCACCTGGGAGCTGGGGCACAGCAGTGCTTCTCTGCGCTGGCAGTGCTGCCTTCACTGCTCCTCCTCCGAGGCGTTTAGGGCTGGTACCTTTTTTTGAGATGGACTCTTGTTTTGTTGCCCAAGCTAGAGTGCAGTGGTGCAGTCTCAGCTCACTGCAACCTCTACCTCCCTGGATTCAATCAATTCTCCTGCCTCAGCCTCCCAAGGAGCTGGGATTACAGGCACCTGCCACCATGCCCAGTTATTTTTTGTATTTTTAATAGAGATGGGGTTTTACCATGTTGGCCAGGCTGGGCTCAAACTCCTGACCTCAAGTGATCCACCCACTTCAGCCTCCCAAAGTGCTGGCATTACAGGTGTGAACCTCCGTGCTGGGCCCATTTATGGTTGATCTTTAAAAATCCCTTACAGAAGAAGTGCCTGGGGTTGAAGGGTGGAAGTCAGATCTTTGCGTGGCATACAAAATGCTGCTCTCCTCTGCCTGTGGTTGGATGGTGAGCTTCAGGGCAGGGAGCTGGATTGTAATTGGGTCAAATCTGAATTAGAGCTGCGTTTTGCTGAAGCTTGAGCAACGTGTACATTCCTGGTTGCTAGCAGGGAATCATGATGACTGTGATTTCTGTCTGGAGTGGTGATAAAAGGTGCACAAAAAGGAAGCGTGCCACACCTGCACTCCAGGATTCGGTCCTGTGGACTCAGCCCTGCAAGGCCCTCAGTGCTTGCTGCGTGCAGACTCCCCTCGGCTTTCTGCCTGCAGAAGTTGGGGGAGGAAGCTCCAGCAGCCCTCACCTGCCCCAGCAGCGACAACTCGAGATTGAAGGGATAGGTATTTAAAGACTTGGTTAGAACGTGTACATTTTCTAATTAAATTGTGTGTGGAATGTCAGATCACAGAAAGGAAGCAGCATTTGAGTCAGAACTCTGTAGGATCATCGTGGGATCTCCTGAAGCTCTGGAGGACTTCGTTTTTTGTTTGTTTGTTTAGCTGTGGATATTGTCTTTCCTACCTCACAGCTCGTGTGCACAGAGCACTCTGTAACTATGTGAGGAAGGATGGATTTTAGAGCTTTGACACTCTATTCCAGTTTACCTGGCTGCAGCAGGGACCTGAAAACTGCCTGCTTGGGAATGGTTCAGCAGATCTCTCAGGTTTTGTGCCTCTGTGTGTTTCGCATGTCAGTGTTGGTGGCAGAAACAAGTGTCTCCCATCCTGGCACCAGGTGACAGAAGCTGGCTTTTAGCACCGCAGCTTCTCTCCCAGGAGCTGGTATCTACACTGCAGGACCCCTAAATTTTAAACCCTCAGCAGTCAAGGCTAAAAGGTTTCATTGGTGTCTGAGAGCCAGGTTTCTCCTTATGTTTGTGTTTGTTTGTTTTTATATAACAGTCTCTGTGCATGTTACAGTTAACCTGGGGCCTTTTGTGCCAGGCCTCATCCCAGACCTGGTGAGTCAAGACCTCTGGGAACAGGATTAGGGTGCATGTGTCACAGTGGCGAGGTGCCCTGGCTGTTTCTGATAGACACAATGGGAAGAACTGTCAGCCAGGGTCCTGCCAGGTGGGAGACCACCCCATGACTATCACAAAGAGCATCTAAGGGAAAGCTCAGTCCTCCAGGTGGCTGCAGAGAAAGACACAGCGAGTGGAGGGACCCAGTGCAGCTGGGCTGCCGGGACCCGCAGGCAGGGAGGGAGCTGTGCTGCAAGTGCAGGCGTCCTGGTGCGTGCCGTTGGCAGGAGTGGGTCCCGTTGTCACCTGCCTTCTCGGTCCTGCCCGTGCCTGCACCTTGTAGGGTGTGCAGGAGGGTGGCTCGCAGCCCAGTTAGCAGTCCGGCTACAGGGCCTTCACGGATAGGGCAGGAGAATTGCTTGAACCTGGAAGGCAGAGGTTGTAGTGAACCAGAATCGCGTAACTGCACTCCAGCCTGGGGGACAGCGCGAGACTCTGTCTCTTAAGAAGAAGAAGAAGAATACTTTGCTAGACAGAGACACCCTGATTCACAGCTTGAAATGTTCCTTTTCTACCACCTTGGGACTTTGTTCAGGTACCATCTGACTTACAAAACCTCACATATTGGCTGGGCATAGTGGCTCATTCCCATAGTCCTATTGTTCTGGGAGATTGAGGCGAGCTGATCAATTCAGATTGACTAAGCTCAGGAGTTGGAGACCAGCTTGGGTAGCATGGCCAAACCCTATCTCTACAAAATATACGAACGTTATTTGGGTGTGGTGGCACACGCCTGTAGTTCCACCTACTTAAGAGGCTGAGGTGGGAGAATCTCTTGAGCCCGAGAAGTGGAGGTTGCCGCGACAGATCGCGCCACTGCACTCCAGCCTGGACAGCAGAGTGAGACTCTTTCTCCAAAAAACCCTCTCACATGTAAAACATTAAGAAATGTCATCTCTGCATAGGGCTGCTGGGGATGCTTTGCCCAGAATAGTCTACAAGTCTAATAGGGACGTGTAGCCCAAAAGACACAAGGGGCCTCTAGGGTGCACAGGCCGTCACCTGTGAGAAATGTGGTCATCAGTACTGGCTCCACTGTGAACAGAGTTTCTGATCAGATCAGAGTCAGGCTGTCAGGCCACGGCCAGGACCATGGACTGGGCCCCTGCCAACTCTCCAAACGTCCCCAGCACAGAAAGTATTGTGGTGCCAGTGTGTTGGAGGTGGGCTGCAGGCTACTGTTCTTTCGAATACGATGTCAGGGTGGGGTACAGAGAAAACAGAACAGTAACTTTCAGAAAGGGAGTGGGTGAGCACCTGCCTCGTCCCAGACACTTAACTGAGAGAGTGCCAGTGGATTCCACCTGGATCTGCTGGTGCCCTGCAGGGAAGCCCCGAGTGAACAGGGAGGGAGGGTTGGGCTCCCTGGAGAGTGATGCAGGGACTACTCCACATGGGTGAGCCCACAGCCCCACAGACTCTGAGGGCCAATGGCTGTATGGGTGCCCAGGTGCCCGTGGCCTCTGCATGCCTTTGGGGACCTCATCCCCTACCTTCACTTTCAGTGGCTAGCATTGCAACAGGCAGGTGGGCACCAGCCAGACCACGCTGGGTTTGGGTAGTGACAAGAGGCAGCAGGGGGCTACATCGCTGCTCCCTTTGCAAGCTGCCTGGGACCCTCTTCCTCACCTTGGGTCTCTGCAGCAGGCAGGGGCACATGAGCATCTGACTCCCGCCTTTGCAGCCCTCCACCTGGGTTGAGGTCTGTGCCATTTCAGCCTGAATTGTGCAAGTTGCATTTCATTGTGTAATTATTGCAGAACCCTTCGATTACAAGTGACGTTAGACATTTTAGCACTTTTCCTAATACTTTTTGAACCCAGTTTCCTTGCCATTGAAATGAAATGGTTAAACAAAGTGATCTCTAAGCTCCAAACTTGTAATTCTTACACCTTCTCTATTTGCTAGACTTTTCACCTGCCACGCCTCTCCCCGGGCGGGACTGTGGGCAGAAACCACCTCCACTGCACCTGGTGGGTATGTCCAGTGGTCCTTTCTCAGCCAGGAACTTGTGCCTTCCTCTCCAGCGTGGAGTAGCTCCACTCCACGTGCCAGTGCTGAGTCTGACACTGGTCAGACCTCTGGGGACACGGGGCCTCTGGAGTGCAGCATGCATGTGTGTACACGGGACACTGTTGGTGCTGGTTGGTGAAGCAGTGACTGCAGAAGGAGGCATGAGCCTCCCTCCTGCTGTGAGCCAGCTTTACCTAGTCTTGCTTGACCACAGAACCCTTTCTTCAAAAGGCTCGTTCACATTTTGCTTCCCTAAAACATAGTTTGGGAAGTGCTTGTGCAGACCGTGGCACTGCTCAGTAGTATTTATTTTTAAATTGAATCAAACAAATGCCCTTCCAAATTCATTTCCAGAGTGTTTCCGGATTTCTCAAGGTGGCACTGAAGAGTCTGTTGTTAGCATGCTTGCAGGTGTCAGTGGCGTGCCGTGTTTGACACGCTCTCTAGAACACACGCTGCTGAGCAGATGGTTCTGAGGCAGCTGCACTGAGAAAGTGCTGTGTGCCTCATTCCTGACCGCTCACCTGCAACTTCCAGAAAGCCTGCAGGAAAGAGGCCTTTTCATCTGGCTTAAGCACAGTTTCCCAAAAACAAATTTGCTGGCACAGCCCTCTTGTCAGAGAGCACTCACCCTCACACTCACTTTGGGAAAGGCTTTTCTGCCTTTTGTTTTTTCACTGTCAAAGGAGAAATCTTGTTTCAGAGAGCTCATTTTCTCCCCCCCTCCTTTTTTTTTTTTTTTTTTTTTTTTTTGAGGCGGTGTTTCGCTCTTGTTGCCTAGGCTGGAATGCAGTGGCACCATTTTGGCCTCCACTTCCTGGGTTCAAGTGATTTTCCTGCCTCAGCCTTCCAAGTAGCTGAGATTGCAGGCGCCTACCACCACACCTGGCTAACTTTTTCTATTTTTAAGTAGAGACGAGGTTTCACTATGTTGGCCAGACTGGTCTCAAACTCCTGACCTCAGGTGATCCACCCACCTTGGCCTCTCAAAGTCCTGGGATTACAGATGTGAGCCACTGTACCCAGCCTTGTTTTTTCTTTTTTTGAGACAGCATCTCTCTCTGTTGCTCAGGCTGGAGTCCAGTGGTGCAATCACAGCTCCCTTCATTCTCAACCTCCTGGGTTCATGCAATCTTCCTGCCTCAGCCTCCTAAGTAGCTGGGGTCACTGGCATGTGCCACCAGACCTGCCTAATTTTTGTACCTTTTTTGTAGAGGTGGGGTCTCACGTGTTGTCCAGGCTTCCTCTTCGTTTTTATGTAGCATGATGTCATGTCGTCACAGGTCTCTACAGAAGTTTACTGATGGTTATAATGTTATTTGAGTAGTGTGCACAGTAGATAGTGTGCATAATGTCTGGCTGATTGGAATGGACTGAAGCCTTGTCCTTTGGGAGAGCCAGTTTCAGGCCCTGTGGACAGCTGAGGATGTGGCCTCGAGGGTGTTAGTGACCACCCATGGCTAGAACCACCTCAAGCCATGATGCCTCAGGTTCCCACCCAGTCTGCCCAAAGCAGAGAGTTGGCCTGGTGCTGAGATGTACCCTGGAGGGCATCCAGGGACCTTCTGTTGCTAGTATATATTTTGTTTTCTCAGCTCTGCGGGAAAGGAGGTGCAGAGTCGTGGGCCCCACCAGAAATTTAGAGCAAAACCCATCACCCTGTGTGCTGGCGGGAAAAGAGCCTGACCTTCCCAGTGGCTGGACAGTTGCCCCCTCCCTGTTCCGTGAAGAAT
Source organism: Plecturocebus donacophilus (assembly GCA_004027715.1). Taxonomy (NCBI): domain Eukaryota; kingdom Metazoa; phylum Chordata; class Mammalia; order Primates; family Pitheciidae; genus Plecturocebus; species Plecturocebus donacophilus. Next base: position 13,092 of record PVKP010029460.1, read on the forward strand.
CCCCTCTTCCCCTGAGATGCCACCCCACTGGCTGTACCTGGATCCGTGTCTAGACCTCCTTCCTCTGGCCCCCGGTTTTCATGTGCTGTGATGGCACTGGTTGAGTTATACAGGCTTTTTAGGATGCTTCATGTCTCAGAGGATGTGTATTTTCATTTCTAGGATTTTCTTTGCTGGTCTTGGGGTCCAGTTTTTCATGGGAACTTGGGTGTCAGCTTGTCTAGCTCCATAAAGAAGCTCAGCACTCTGGGAGGCCAAGGCGGGCGGATCACGAGGTCAAGAGATTGAGACCATCCTGGCCAACATAGTGAAACCTACTAAAAATACAAAATGTAGCTGGGTGTGGTGGCATGCGCCTGTAGTCCCAGCTACTCGGGAGGCTGAGGCAGGAGAATTGCTTGAACCCGGGAGGCAGCGGTTGCAGTGAGCCGAGACTGTGCCACTGCACTCCAGCCTGGCGACAGAGTGAGACTGTCTCAAAAAAAAAAAAAAAAAAGACTCACTGGTATTTTTCCCAGGATTGTGTTATGTTTCTGAGTCAGCGTAGGAAGGACTGACTTGTGGGCGATACCAGGCTGCCCTCTCCAAGTGCCAGAGGTGCCTCCCAATTCATTCACGGGTCCTTGTGTCTCTCAGGATTCAGCTCTGCACATTTCTCATGAAATGTGTTAATATTTTATCCCTAAGTATTTTTTTCTTCTTGCTATTGTAAATGTGATTTTCTCCATCTGCCTCCTAACTGGTTATAATCTGTATCTGTGAAGACATTTGATTTCCATGTTAATTTTTTTATCCTCTCCCTTTCCAAGTTCCTTTTTTGTTTGTTTGAACTGGCTTTATCAAGTCTCTGGGTTCTTCAGGTACAGTATCGTATCATTTCACAAATCCGAGGTCGCTTTGCTCCTGGTTTCGTGTTGCTGTGCCTCTGGTGGGCTCCCCTTGTCCAGTCAGCTGGTGCCTCCGCACAGGGGAGGCGGTCGTGGAGACTCCTGGGGGAGCTTCTCCTACTTCCCCAGAGTAAGGTGCTAGTTTTCACTCTGAAGTGTGTAAATATATTTTTATCATACTAAAGTATCGATTCCTCTTAAGTATTTTTTTCAGAAAGGCTATTTTTGTCAAACATGTTTTTATCACCCGTGAATAGAATCCTGTGACTTTCTCTTCAGGTCTGCTACTGCATGAGTTTGTGAATGGATTTCCTCATCATGGGCTAACCTTGCTTTCCTGGAGTAAATCCCACTGAGTCGTGGTCTGTTACTTTCTGCCCCTAGCGTGTCGTGTGGTATTTTTGCGCCCGTGCTCCTGAGTGATGAGAGTTATCTTTCATTGGCTCTTTCCAGACTCGAGCCTTATGCGGACCCTTATTACGACTATGACATTGAGCGGTTCTGGCGTGGCGGACAGTATGAGAACTTCAGGGTGCAGTACACAGAAACAGAGCCGTACCATAATTACCGAGTAAGTATGACTGAAACATCCAGCTATGAGCTTCATGAGCTGTTCCTTCAAGTGACCCCCCCCTTTTTTTTCTTTTTTTTTTTGCATAATGATTTCATTATAAAAGTGACCCCTTTTTATTTATAGGACTTCATATGAGCTTATATAGTGAGCACAGTGTACCAGTTTTGAAACCGAATTGGTTGTTACGGAGAACTAATTCAGAGCCAGTGATTGAATTAATGGCCAACAAGGACTTGCCTGAAATGTGGTTTTTGCTGTGGTTTTGGGGGGTTTTGTTTTGTTTTGTTTTGTTTTGTTGCTTTTTTGTTTTTGAGACAGGTTCTCATTCTGTCACCCAGGCTGCAGTGCAGTGGTGCAGTCTCAGCTCAGTGCAACCTCTACTTCCTGGGCTCAAGCAATCCTCCAACCTCAGCCTCCCAAATAGCTGGAACCACCAGCATGCACCACCATGCCCAGCTAATTTTTTGTATTTTTGTAGAGATAGGGTTTTACCATGTTACCCAGGCTGGCCTTAAACTTCTGACTCATGCGATACACCCACCTTGGCCCACCTTGGCCTCCCAGAGTGCTGAGATTGCAGACATGAGCCACCATGCCCGGCCTGGTTTGGTGTTTTTTGTTTGATGGGATTTTTTTTTTTTTTTTTTTTTTTTTTTGAGACAGAGTCTCACACTGTCACTGGGCTAGAGTACAGTGATCTCGTGATATCGGCTCACTGCAACCGCCTCCTGGGTTCAAGCAGTTCTTCTGCCTCTGCCTCCCGAGTAGCTGGGATTACAGGTGTCTGCCACCACACCTGGCTGATTTTTTGTATTTTTAGTAGAGACAGGGTTTCACTGTGTTGACCAGGCTGGTTTCGAACTCCTGACCTTGTGATCTACCCACCTCGGCCTCCCAAAGTGCTGGGATTACAGGTGTGAGCCACCGCGCCCAGCTCAGCCTGGTCTTTAAAATGAGATTTGCCAGTACACTTACTGACGCGTTTCCACGGGCATGTGTCTCCTCTGCTCGGGCGCATCACTCTTCTCCGCCCCGGAGTGATGCTGCTTAGGATGTGACGCCTGTTCTCATCTTCAGCCAGCTTGTTAGGTGTGTTCTCACGGGCCTGCTGCACCTCACTGCTCCCATGGAAGACTGGTCTATGTTGAGATTGCCTCCCTAGCGGATCTGAGCCTCAGAGTTGAGCACATTGATGAACTATGCGCTTCAGACTGTGGGTCCTCATCTTAGCCGTGAGGGTGATTTGACTAAGTTGCCCCAGGGCAAGGTCAGTTGGAAGCAGCTGAGTAGTTCTGTGCTGTGACTGGGACAGTATGAGCTTTCAGGACCAGGTGCGGCTATCTCCTCAGGAGCCCATTAGGGTGAGCTCTCAGAGAGAGGGCCTCATGGTGCCAGAAGAGTCCCCCTGCTCAATCCTCTCATGCCCCATCTCCAGAGAGCCGCTTCCTCATTGCAGGTGGGCTGCAGGGTCCTGTTCCCTACCCCTGGGCAGGGCACCCTGGAAGCTCCAGGAGTCCCTTTCCACTGGGTTCCTCTCTGCTGTGTCTAAGGGATGGCAGCAGAGAGGCCAGGGGTGTACTCTGCATCTCCCCAGCAGTGGCCTCAAGCCTGAAACCTGTCAGGTGCACTGTGACTGGACTTGATTCAGTTTTAACTTCGAATATTTGAGCAAATGAATGAATCTGAGCAGAGGAAGCTTTGGAAAGAGTGTCCACTCTGCTTCAGAGGCAGGGCATGCACACTGCTTGGCTCACCCACCCAGGACAAGCTTCAGCTCCTGTCTCCAGAGAGCACAGTGCTGTCAGCCCAGTGCATGCTGGGCTGTGACTGTAGAACTGTTGCCTCGAGTTAGTCTAGAATTGGCGCTTGGAATGATTTCACTCCTAGTTCATGCTCGCTCTGATTTGGCATCCCACCGGGTTTTAACACTGTTTTAAGGAGAGAGTTGGGAAGGAGATCCCCACCGGAGGGTGCTCCTGGTCCCGCCTCTGTTCTGCACCGCATAGCGTGGTGCACTTGGCGCGCAGAGTGAAATCGCAGTTCTGTGCACTTGGAGTTTTGTGTGTAGGTCTGTGGGGTGCAGGTGTGATTGTTACATGGACGGACCTCGTGGTGGTGGAGTCAGGGCTTTCAGTGCTTCTCCACCTGAATAACGCACTGCGTCCCCATGTGTTTGGCTTTTTAACAAAGGAAAGGGAGCGGGAGCGAGAGAGAGAGAACAGACAGCGTGAACGTGAGCGGGAGCGGGAGCGGGACCGCGAGCGGGAGCGTCGGCAGAGGGAGCGGGAGCGCGAGCGGGAGCGCGAGCGCGACAAGGAGCGTCAGCGGAGGAAGGAGGAGTGGGAGCGTGAGCGAGCCAAGCGGGATGAGAAGGACCGGCAGCACCGCGGCGACCGCGACCGGGAGAAGGAGCGGGAGAAGGAGAAGGGGAAGCCCAAGCCCCGCTCCCCGCAGCCACCAAGGTAGACCGAGGTTCCTGAAGTCCAGGGGTGTTGGGGGAGGTCCAGCCTGCAGCTCTGTACCTGGTTCCCTCAGCCCTCACTTCCCCTCTTCTGCCCACAGCTCTAGAGCCCAGGGGACCAGTGCAGGCCCATGCCCTGAGCCCATTGTCCCAGACCCAAAGCTTTCTGACTCAAGGCCTTTCTGTAAAACTCCCAAGGTGGTGACATCTGCCCTGAGCCCCTGGGAGGCTGCTCTCATTCTAGGTGATCTCACTGATGTGAAAATGCGTGCAGTCCAAATATCAGTATGTCTTGATTAGTAGGCACTGTCCTTCTGTAGCATGCACATTTCATAACGCACACCTGGGCACCATGTTCCTGTCCTCGGGAGTGTTCTGAATTCCAAAGCACACCTGGCCCCCAGAGCGTGGGACTGGGCTCAAGTGCTGCATGGCGTCCATGTTGCTGGCCAGGGTGAGGCGCTCCAGCAGCCAGAAGGCTGGGAGGGCCGGGCCAACCACCGTTCCCTTTGCAGAGTGGGTGCCTTTCGTGCAGAATGATGCTTGCTGCCAGCTGCTGGGGGCACAGCCAAGACTTGTGAGACAGGCAGGCACTGGAGCTCAGGACAGCCCTGTTTTTCCCCTCAGATACACTTGACTATTAGCAGAATGGATGGGCCTCAGTGGACATTAGAGAACTGGATGATGTTTTTTCTGTGTGTTTTTTACAGCTTTATTGAAATATAATTCACGTACCATGTAACATACTATGTAAAGTGTACAGTTCAATGGTTTCTGGAATATTCACAGAGTTGTGCAGCCATCGTCACTATCAATCTGAGAACACTTTTGTCTCCCAGAATGAAACCTTGCAGTGGCTCACGCCTACACCCCTGCACTTTGGGAGGCTGAGACAGGTGGATTGCTTGAAGCTGGGAGTTGGAGACCAGCGTGGGCAGCAAAGCAAAGCAGGACCCTGTCTCCATATAAAACTAGCCGGATGTGGCAGCATGAGCCTTTGGTCCCAGCTACTCAGGAGGCCAAGGCAGGAGGATTACGGTATCACGCAGATGTTGCAGGCCACCGTGAGCTACAGTCATGCCACTGTACACTGTACTCCAGCCTGGTTGACAGAGCGAGGCCCCTTATCTAAAAAAATGACAATAAAATAATTTCTCTTTTTTTTTTTTTTTTTTTCTTTTGAAATAGAGTCTCACTCTGTCACCCAGGCATCTCCTGCCTTAGCCTCCTGAGTAGCTGGGATTACAGGTGTGCACCACCAGGCCCTGCTAATTTTTATATTTTTAGTAGAGACAGGGTTTCACCGTGTTGGTCAGGCTGGTCTCGAACTGCTGACCTCATGATCCTCCCACCTTGGCCTCCCAAAGTGCTAGGATTACAGGCGTGAGCCACTGCTCCTGGCCGGTTTTTTTAAAAAAAAAAAAATCTAGGCTGGGCACGGTGGCTCACACTTGTAATCCCAGCACTTTGGGAGGACAAGATGGACAGATTGCTTGAGCTCAAGAGTTGGAGACCAATCTGGCCAACATGGCAAAACCCTGTCTCTACAAAAAATACAAAAAATTAGCTGGGCATGGTGGCGTGCACCTGTGGTCCCAGCTACTCAGGAGGCTGATATGGAAGGATCGCTTGAGCCCAGGAGGCTGAGGTTGCACCACTGCACTGCAGCCTGGGTGATAAGAGTGAGACTGTCTCAAAAGAAGAAGAAATCTTGTACCCATTAGTGGTCATTCTCCATTTTCCCCACACTTCCGATCTCTTAGCAGCCACCAGCCTGCTTTGTGTCTCTAGGGATCTGCTCGTTCGGCACGTTTTGTAGAATCAGAAGTATGCAATCCGTGGCCTTTTGTAACTGGCCTCCTTTACTTAGAGCATTTTCAACATTCCTCCGGGTTGTAGCATAGCTGAGTGCTTTATTCCTACATGGATACACCGTGTTGTGTTGATCCATTCATCTGTTCATGGCCATTGGGTTGTTTGCACCTTCTAGCTGTTGTGAATATGAATTTGTGTGCAAGTTTTTGTGTGGACGTGGGTTTTCATTTTTCTTGGGCATTTGCCTTGTGGAATTGCTGGATCATGTGGTCACTCTATGTTTAACTCGTTGAGAAACCCCAGACTGCCGTGCACAGTAGCTGCACCTTTTACGTTCGCACTGGCCGTGGATAAGGGCTCCGTTTCTCCACATCCGTGTCTACACCTGCGTTTGTCTTTTTGAAGACGGCTGTCTTGGCGGTGTGATGTCTCCTGCTGTGGAGATGTGCATTTCTCTGATGATGATGACGATGAGAGCGTCTTTTCTTGTGCTTACAGCTGTTTGTGTATCTTCTTTGGCGAAATGCCTATTGAGATCCTCTGCTCTTGTTTTAATCTGTTTTTTATTATTGAGTCATAAGACTTCTTTATGTATTCCAGATACAAGTCCCTTATCGGATCGATGATGTGCGATTCCAGTCATGTTTTTAATTTTGTGACTTATGCTTTTGGTGTCATGTAAGACACCACTGCCTAGTCTATGGTCATCAAGATTTACTGCTGTGTGTTTTTCTAAGAGTTTTATCTTTTTAGCTCTTACACATAGGTCTTTGATCCAGCCTAGGTGACAGAGAGAGACCCTGTCTCAAAAAAAAAAGGAGGGGTGGAGTGGGGGCGAGGATGAGAGCATGAACATCGCTCTGTCATAGGGTTGGTTCCTGTCAGCGTCTCCATAGGGGTGAAATGTAAGGAGGGGATCAAGGCATCTCCTTCCAAGGCCCGTAGATTGCAGGCACATTTTGTTTGACTTGGCTCTTATAAAAATCCACATTTGGGCCTACACCTTCTGGTAATGCTGGACTCTGCTAGACCTGCAGGCGTGGGCAGCTTCATGGCCAGAGCCATGCGGTGGCCACACTTAGCAGGGCCCCAGTTCTCACGCTCCCCTTCAGAGATCTGGCAGCCATGAGGCCCTGCGACTGTGGCTCTGGGAGGATTTGCTGTCCACCACGGGACACAAACAAGTCCCTCGTCCTCACCATCTTGTCCATGTGACTGGACGATGGCCTCTCTTGGGTGCAGTTGTACACAAGTCGTAAACACTTTTCTGAATGTCAGCTCTCAGGCAGGGCTTTGCAGTCTTTTGTTTCCAGGTCGGTGGTGGTTGTAGCAGGGTGCTTAGCTGGTGGCAGCTGCCCATTTTGACTGTTGGCCTTCTCCAGCTCACAGTGAATTGACTTCCTTCAATGTGCTACACTTTGTCATACTTCCCTAACGTTAGGCAAAGTCATGTTCTTAAAGAACATTTAGAATAAGTGACACATTTCAGATGTTTTCAGTCCTTTTACGTTATAGTCATCTTTAAGTTATTTTGAAGTTTATGTGGTCAGCCAAGCAGGGAACCTGGCATTGGCCTTGATACTGTGCTCTGTCTTCTTCGGCCTTTCAAGCCCTTTTTGGATAGAAGCCGTTCCCCCGCAGCACACAGCATTTCCAGTGTGGACTCAGCCCAAGGCTGTGTTCCCCACGGGGGCCGCCCTGCCAAGGTGAGGCCCGGCACCCCATGCACATACCCTTAGCTGTTCCTCTGCCTGGACCGGCTACCTCCCACCTCCTCCAGGGTTTTGCTCAGATTCCTCTGCACAGGGAGGTCTGCCCAGGCCCTCCTGCTTGCCAGCCTGCTTTCTCGTTCCTCATGGCCCTCGGTGCCACAGCCGCCATGTTAACATGTCCTTACTGGTGGTCATCTGGAGCCCTCCTAGCAGGCGGCCCTGGGGCACCCCTGTCTGTCCTGCTCCCAATGCAGACTCTGTGTCTGTCACAAGCCCCCACAGGCTGGTGCTTACTCACGTTTGGGGGTGCTGTCAGTGAGTTTTGGATTTGGTAGCAGCCTGCATTTTCACCTGCATGTCATAATTGTTACAGGGTTGATAAAATTACAGATTGATTTCTACAGACAACCAGCTCAGTCTGCTTTCCGGATTCACAAAATGGGAGTTTTCATGCCCACCCAGATCCTTGGTTTTAGAAGCACAGACTTGGAAAGGCAGTGGTAACCAGGTGGAAGGGGCACTCTGCTGTATGTCTCTGGGTTCGTGAGTCAGTCAGCACGTCACTTTGGTGGCTTATGGGCACACGTGGTTGGCCACAGACCCCCCTCCCCAGCCCCTAGTCACATACCCTGCTTGTTTCCAAAGAGCCAGGGGACTCTTCTTAGTCAGGTGTCTGTACTTCCAACCCAGGGATGTTTTCTGTGTACAAGGATGTGCTTTTGGGGTACCTTTTAGAGGGCAGCCATGCCTAAAGTCACTGTTCCTCACTGTGGCCCGCGCGTTAGTGACTCAGATGCAAGAGCAGAATTCCTCCTGCCGTGCTCTGTATCCAGTGTGCTAGGCCTCCCCAGGGGAAAGCAGGTAACTCTGCCAGCACAGCTGTCAGGCAGCAGGTGGCCATCAACAGCCCCCAAGTCCTCGGCTTCACAGACAGCAGTCTCACTGTCGGGAAGTGGCTGGGTGGTGCTCAGGCACTCTCTGGCGTGATCTAGGCTCACAGCTACGGGCAGGAAACTGTAGTAAATGAGTTCTTCCTAAAATTAAACACAGCCTCTCTCACCAAACTGGGCCAAGCCCCTGTCCCACCTGTTTCTGATCTGGTTTATATCCCCTCTGTGAAGCTCATATCCCCTTTCTTTCCTTCCTGAAGCACTAACTTGTGCTCCTGCCAGCAGTAGGGCTGAAGTTCTCTGTGTCGCTTGCTCTGGATTCGGCCCCACTTCCGGGTGCTGGGGAGTCTCTAGTCTTGGCTTCGATCACCTTCTCGGGAGCCCTGCCAAGCCTGCTACCTGCCTGGAAGACAAGGATTTCCCCAGAGCAGAATTTCCAGCCAGTACTCCTGCTTCCTTCTCCCTTATCAGCCAAAACTGGCCTGGCTGCTTTTTCAGGAGCAGCCAAATTTCCCTTGCAATAATGCACTTATTGGATGGGTGTGCCTTTGACAGGTTGGGATATTTTTATTTTCTTGCGGGGAGGGAGTCTCGCTCTGTCGCCCAGGGTAGAGTGCAGTGGCGTGATCTCGACTCACTACAACCTCTGCCTCCCGGGTTCAGGTTCAAGCAGTTCTCCTGCGTCAGCCTCTTGAGTAGCTAGGATTGCAGGTGTATGCCACCATGCCCATCTAATTTTTGTATTTTTAGTAGAGATGGGGCTTCACCCTGTTGGCCAGGCTGTTCTTGAACTCTTGCCTCAGCCTCCCAAAGTGCTGGGATTACAGACGTGAGCCACTGCACCCAGCCTGGTTGGGAATTTTTAATCATCAGGTGGAAAGAACTTTTCTCACCTAAAATAGGAGGAAAACGACAGGATTTTACCCAGAGAGAGCCACTTGGGAAGAATCTGCCTTCAGCTACCAACGAGAACAGCAGTGAGGGGCTCGGCAGTGTCTGACGTGCCTGCACTGGGGCTGGGCCTTGCAGGGCTGCACCTTCATGAAGGGCAGTCACTTTTCTGTTGATTCTACAGCACGCCATGAGCTCGTTACACCAGACGCTTCACAAACCCCAGCTCAGCAGAGGGGGTGCCGTTGTGCAGTGGGAGGAGCAAGAGCAGGCCACCATCTGGTGCCGTGGGTGTCCTGGGTAGAGGTGAGGGCCTCCCCCAGGAAGGAGAATTCTGAGCACCGACAGGAAATGCTGCCCTGAGCCATGTGATGGCCAGCACTCTGTCCTTCGGGGAGCCCTTTCTTTCCTTATCTCCAGCCTAACACCCCTCTTTCCTTGGGTTCTCTCTCACCTGCCTAAGCTGTTTGCCTGTGGGAGTCACTGGCAAGCTGGGCCCTGTCGGGAGCTCTGGCAGGCCTTCCTGCCCACCTTCCCCTGGACCTGTGGCTGGAGGCCGAGCTGCCGGGCTTGGGTCTTATGCCGCTCTCTTGGCCCTGGCTTGCCTTTGAGGCTTGCCCACTCCTCCATTTGGGCTATTTTAAAATGATTAGAGCAGAACCTTTCAACCAGTTCTATCAGGTGCATCTGTAGACCTAGGGGGAGGTCTGTTTTGTGAAACCTACTTCTCATCTTTCTAGCCAGGCCAGTGGGTGTGTCAGTGTCACAGCTGAGGCACGTCATGACCATGTTCTTTAGCCAGTCAGTGTCCTTAGAAAGGTAAACACTTATTAAAGGCCTTCCAGCGGGAGCTGTCTGGGCTCCCCTTGGTTTTTTCTGCCTCTGGCATGTTTGCATTGGTGGTACAGCTGACCTTTGCCCCTCAGAGAGTCTCCTGCAGCCTTGAACGAGGAATGGAGGCCAGATGATAGTGTGGTGCTATGTGCTGCAGGAAAGGCCACTTCCTCAGTCAGAGATTGTTGGGAGGGTTTTTCCCTCTGGTTAGAAGTGTTCCTGCAAATTCCCCAGCTGTCCTAGCCCAGCTTGGAAGGAGACCTTCCTGACTGGGCAGCCCCTGAAGCGCATTCTCAGCCTCTCCATACAGGCCCCCACTTGTGAGGCAGCTGAGCCGCACTCGAGGGGCTGTCCTGGGCACCTGTGTGGTCTGCTTTGCCTTTGTTTTGTATCTGCCTGGTTTTTCCAAGTCTAATCAGGATGTCCCCTGGGGTGGCATCCTTTGCTGAGAGAAGGCCACATGCCCCAGGTCCCTGGGCTGTGGAAAGCTTTTGCTCAGCCTTGCTTTCTTCTGCAGCCTTGGGGCCTGGAGACTCATGATCAAAGCGCAAGGGAGACACTGCCCAGTGGTCCCAGCCCCTTTGCCCCCATTACAGCCTGTTAGCACCATAGGACTAAGGTTACGAGCACAGTGGTCAGAGGTGCTAGCCGGCACCAGGACTCCAGGGCACCACAGCCTGAGCCCAGCTCTCATCGTGGTTCCCATCGCAGCCATGTCCTTTGGCTGGGCATGGTGGTAGCTCATGCCTTAATCCCAGCACTTTGGTATGCTGAGTTGGTGATCCTGGCCAGAGTGGATCACCTGAGGTTGGGAGTTTGAGACCAGGCTGGCCAACATGGTGAAACCTGGTCTGTACTAAAAATATAAAAATTAGCCAGGCATGGTGGCATGGCCTATAATTCCAGCTACTCAGGAGGCTGAGGCAGGAAAATCACTTGATCCCAGGAGGCGTAGGTTGCAGTGAACCGACACTATGCTCCAGCCTGAGTGACAGAGCCAGACTCTGTCTCAAAGAAAAAAAAAATTAGTAAGATTCCTGAGGGCATGTATGAGTTAACAGTATTAAATGGTTTTATTTACAGAAATAGAAAAATCCCTAAATAACATTTGAGATGTGTTCTGTAATAAATGTGAGACAATGATTTTGGAAAGTTTGGGAAACTTTCTAAGCAGTAGAAGGATCATGAGGAAGATGGCCAGATTGGAGCTGTTTCCAGCACCGGCTGTGCCCCTTGGACCTGCCCGGCGCAGCCTGCCTCCCCCCAGCATCACGTGAATATTTCCCACATGGAGCTTTCTTGATGAGCCCTTACTCAGCCATGCCTCCCAGGACACCTGCCCCTGGAACTGACCCCCAGAGCTGTGCACACACCACTAAAGCCATCTTTCATGGCTTGGGACCCCCACCCCAGGTCTGGGGAAAGACAGCAGCTGGGGCACAGTTCATTTATATTTGGTTCTCAGAATCCACAGATGTGACTTATGACATAGCGATTCCCAGACTCACCCAATTCTTGTGCCACTTGCATAATTTTCTTTTTTTTTTTTTTTTTTTTTGAGATGGAGTCTTGCTCTGTCGCCCAGGCTGGAATGCAGCGGTGCAATCTCAGATCACTGCAGCCTCCGCTAGAAACAGGGTTTCACCATGTTGCCCAGATTGGTCTCGAACTCCTGGCCTTGGGTGATTGGCCTGCCTCGGCCTCCCAGAGTGCTGGGATTACAGGCGTGAGCCACTGTACCCGGACCAACTTGCATAATTTTTTGTATTCAGATAATGCCTGTTATGTGTTTGCATGTTTTAAATACTTTTTTTTTTTTTTTAATGGAGTCTTACTGTCTTGCCCAGGCTGGAGTACAGTAGCATGATCACAGCTTACTATAGTCTTGACCTCCCAGGCTCAAGCAGTTCTCCTGCCTCAGCCGCCCACTGACCACAGATACACACCTCCACACCTGGCTAATATTTGTACTTTTTGTAGAGACAGGGTTTTGCCATGTTGCCCAGGCTGGTCTCAAACCCCTGGCCTCAAGAGACCCTCCCACCTCAGCCTCCCACAGTGCTGGGATTACAGGCATGAGCCAGTGCACCTGGCCTACTTTTTAAACTTAAATACATTTTAAAAGGAAATTTTGTATCATTACTATAAAGCCGATCCTAGATCATTTGTCCTTATGAGTCACTGTAGTAATAAAGTCAAAAATAAAAGTGGTTATCTGGGCCAGGCACAGTGGCTCACGCCTGTAATCCCAACACTTTGGGAAGCAGAGTTGCGCAGATCACTTAAGGTCAGGAGTTTGAGAGCACCCTGGCCAACAGGGAGAAACCCGGTCTTTACTAAAAATACAAAATTTAGCTGGTCATGATGGTGGGTGTCTGTAATCCCAGCTACTCAGGAGGCTGAGGCAGGAGAATCGCCTGAACCTCGCAGAGGTTTCAGTGAGCCAAGGTCATGCCGCTGCATTCCAGCCTGGGTGACAGAGTGAGACTCCATTAAAAAAAAAAAAAAAAAAAAAACGAAAATGGTTATCTGCATACTGGTTAAAATCCGCACCACCGCGTCCCCCACACGGGAACGTGGACTTGCTGCACGTGGCCTCCTTGCTCCATGGGCCTGGAGGCAGCTACTTCGGAAGGAAGGTGGCGCAGCTGGTGGCAGTGGAGGGCTCTCTGCAGTGACGAGAGGGTGCAGGCCCGCCGTAACCCTGGCCCAGAGGAGAGCCCTTACCCCTCCTAGGCCTGCCTCTGGCTGTTTTTATTTTGAAATTCAATATCATTGTCTCCAGAGGGAATGGGCAACGCTTCCTGGGGGACAAACACCAGTGGAGGCCTGCACCACCCACCTCTCTGGACCTCAGCTGGTTTTATTTCCATGCCATGGCGGGGGACAGGCAGACGCTTTTTTCCTTCTCCCTCACTGCAGCAAGACTTTACATACTGCTGCAGCTTCACCCGAGGAAGTGGTGGCCCTGGCCATGCCTTGACTTCTGCCCTTTCCCTCACCCTGTATTGCAGGGCCGCACCATCCTGGTGACTAATCGCTGCTCTGTTTCCTCTTGTATTTGCAGGATGAGCATGTACAGGAAGTATAAAGGTGAAAGTACTTCCCTAGTAGCCTGTGACAGGGAGGATCATCAGACAGGTGTTTACTTCCTTCTTGGATTACTTTTCCAGGGGACACCCAGATGTGGCAATAGCTCTTCGGGTTTTGGGCTGACGTAACAGGAACTGAAGCCATGATGTCATGTGTTCATGTCCTTAGGACAGTGTTAAGTGGGGGAAGCTGCCCCATCCTGCATGCTCAGCAGGCGGTAGGCGTGTTTGCCAGCCATCTGGTTGATTAAACAAGGTCTGAAAACATAAACACCGATGGTTTTGATGGCTTCGTGTGTTGTCGTGTGACGTAAGCAGATGCCGCCACAGCAGAGCCAGAAGGCAGAGAATCCTGCTTGCAAGTAACAGGGAACTAAACAGCGTTTTTTCTTTTTTCTTTTTGTTTTTTGAGACTGAGTCTTGCTCTGTGACCAGGCTGGAGTGCAGTGGCGTAATCTCAGCTCACTGCCACCTCCACCTCCCAGATTCAAGCAGTTCCCTGCCTCGGCCTCCTGAGTAGCGGGGACTATAGGTGCACACCACCACCCATGCCCAGCAAATATTTTGTATTTTAGTAGAGACAGGGTTTCACTATGTTGGCCAGGTTGGTCTCGATCTGACCTTGTGATCTGCCCGCCTTGGCCTCCCGAGTGAGTGCTGGGATTGCAGGCATGAGCCACCGTGCCCGGCCTAAAACAGCTTTTTACAAAGTGTTTGCAGGCCAGGCACGGTGGCTCAAGCCTATAATTCCTGCACTTTGGGAGGCCAGAGCGGGAGGAGTGCTGGAGGCCAGGAATTCGAGACCGGCCTGGGCGACATACGGAGACCTCAAAAAAATTTTTTTATTACCTGGTTGTGGTGGTGCATACCTGTAGTCCTGGCTACTCAGTAGGCTTAGGCGAGAGGATCTCTTCAGTCTGGAAGTTCAAGGTTGCAGTGAGCTGTGATTGCACCACTGCTGTCCAGCGTGCGCAACAGAGCAGGACCCTATCTCTAAAAAAGAGGGGAAAAAAGCTGTGTTCTGTTTATACAGTTACCAGGATTTCGTGTTGGTTTGTGTGTGGGTGGTGCTTGTGGTTTTTAATGGGGACACCAGGCCCGGTGTGGTCACCGCACACTGATGGGTGAGTACGTAAAACTGGTTTATTTTCAGAGAAAATATTTGACAGTCTACCAAGAACCTGTAAAATGTGAATCTCCTTTGACCCATTAATTTCATTTCTCAAGAGTTTACCCTTTAAAAAATCAGATATTTATGTATAAAGGGCCACTTGAATATTATTTGTGTTTGATTTTTTGTTTGCTTTTTGAGATGGAGTCTTGCTCTGTTGCCCAAGCTGGAGTGCAGTGGCATGATCTTGGCTCATGGCAACCTCCGTCTCACAGGTTCAAGCAATTCTCCTGCCTCAGTCTCCCAAGTAGCTGAGATTACACGTGCCTGCCACCATGCCTGGCTAATTTTTTTTTTTTTTTTTTAAGAGGGAATCTCACTCTGTTGCCCAGGCTAGAGTGCAGTGATTCTGGGTTCACTGCAACCTCTACTTGCCGGGTTGAAGCAATTCTCCTGCCTCAGCCTTCCCAGTAGCCCAGCTACCTTTTTTTTTGGCAGGGTCTCACTCTGTCGCCCAGGCTAAGAGTGCATTGGCACAGCCTTAGCTCACTGCAGCCTGCGCCTCCCAGGATCAAGCAGTCTCTCACCTCAGCCTGTTGAGTAGCTGAGACTACAGGTACCCACAACCATGTCCAGCTAATTTTTGTATTTTTTTTTAGAGATGGGGTTTCACCACGTTACTCAGCTGCTCTCAGATGGCTGGCATCAAGCTTTCTGTGCACCTCAGCCTCCCGGAGTGCTTAGAGGACAGGTGTGAGCCACCGCAACAGGCCCAAAATGTTTATTTATTTAGAGACAGTCTGGCTCTGTCGCCCAGGCTACAGTACAATGGTGCAATCTCAGCTCACTGCAACCTCTGCCTCCCAGGTTCAAGCAATTCTCCTGCCTCAGTCTTCCAAGTAGCTGGGACTACAGGCGCCTGTCACCACGCCTGGCTAATTTTTGTATTTTTAGTGGAGATGGAGTTTTGCCATGGTGGCCAGGTTGGTCTCGAACTCCTGACCTCAAATGATCCACCTGCCTTGGCCTCCCAAAGTGCTGGTATTATAGGCGTGAGCCATTGTACCCAGACCCAGCCCAAAGTCTGTAAGCAAACTTTTATGGATTGGTAATCACTAAAAATACAGATTTTTATGGGATCAGCTGATACCTTCATATGAGGCATTTACATTTGCTCTTCTCTAGTTAGTATTGAAATTAAACTGCTTTGTTATTAGTCCTGGGGTTGTGAGTTTGGGGTTGCTTTTGCTTGCAGAGTGTATTGGGTTTACAGAGTGCTTCAGAGGCACAGACACCCCTGCCTGGGCCCTGAGCCCCTCCTCGAGGCAGATAGCGGGTCTGGGCTGCACTGCACGCTCTGCCTCTGTCCGTTTCCCTGCCCACCAGGTGTGGGCGAGGAGGTCTCCTGGCTTCTTGGGGCAAATCTCTGGTCAGGAACTCGACGCGCACCACGTGGCGTGCTGCGCTCCACAGAGCTAGACTTTCATGTTTAGGTCTGTGGTCTGCTTCCTGTTTATCATCTCTGTGCTCACGTGCAGTTGCTACTCACAGCCCTTCTGGTGTCAGGAGGCAGCTGCACTCAGGACCTCCTTTCTCTCACCTGCTGCTCTCACTCCTGACATCTGAGATCAGCA
>PVKP010029461.1:0-18273 GCA_004027715.1 Plecturocebus donacophilus
CGAAGCATGCACAAGTTTCAACAGCAAAATTGACCAAGCAGAAGAAAGGATATCAGAGGTCAAAGATCAACTCAATGAAATAAAACAAGAAGGCAAGATTAGAGAAAAAAGGGTAAAAAGGAATGAACAAAGTCTCTAAGACATATAGGACTATGTGAAAAGAACTAATCTACGTTTGATATGTGTACTGGAATGTGAAGAAGAGAATGAATCCAAGCTGGAAAATACTCTTCAATATATTAACCAGGAAAACTTTCTCAACCTAGCAAGGCAGGCCAATATTCAAGTCCAGGAAATACAGAGAACACCACAAAGATATTCCTCAAGAAGAGCAACCCCAAGGCACATAATTGTCAGATTTACCAGGGTTGAAATGAAGGAGAAAATGCTAAGGGCAGCCAGAGAGAAAGGTTGGGTTACCCACAAAGAGAAGCCCATCAGACTCACAGCAGATCTCTCAGCAGAAACCCTACAAGCCAGAAGAGACTGGGGGCCAACATTGAACATCCTTAAAGAAAAGAACTTTCAACCCAGAATTTCATATCCAGCCAAACTAAGCTTCATAAGTGGTGGAAAAATAAAATCCTTTGTGAACAAGCAAGTACTCAGAGATTTCATCACCACCAGGCCAGCTTTATAAGAGCTCCTGAAAGAGGCACTACTCAAAGAAAGGAACAACCAGTACCAGCCACTCCAAAAACATACCAAATGCTAAAGAGCGTCAACACAATGAAGAATCTGCATCAACTAATGGGCAAAAAAGTCAGCTAGTATCAAAATGGCAGTATCAAATTCACACATAACAATATTAACCCTAAATGTAAATGGACTAAATGCCCAATCAAAAGACACAGACTGGCAAACTGGAAAAAAACCAAAACCCATCAGTGTGCTGTATCCAGGAAATCCATCTCACATGCAAGGCTACATAAAAGCTCAAAATAAAGGGATGGAGGAAGATTTACCAAGCAAATGGAGAGAAAAAAAAAAAAACAGGAGTTGTAATTCTCGTCTCTGATAAAATAGACTTTAAAGCAAAAAAGATGAAAACAGACAACGAAGGACATTACATAATGGTAAAAGGATCAATGCAACAAGAACTAACGATCCTAAATATATATGCACCCAATACAGGAGCACCCAGATACACAGGCAAGTTCTTAATGACCTACAAAAAGATTTAGACTCCCACACAATAATAGTGGGAGACTTTAACACCCCATTGTCAATATTAGACAGATCAACCAGACAGAAAATTAACAAGAATATCCAGGACTTAAACTCAGACCTGGAACAAGAAAACCTAATAGACATTTACAGAACTCTCCACCCCAAATCCACAGAATATACATTCTTCTCAGCACTACATCACACCTACTCTAAAATTGACCACATAATTGTAAGTAAATCACTCCTCAGCAAATGCAAAAGAATAGAAATCATAACAGTCTCTGAGACCACAGTGCAATCAAGTTAGAACTCAGAATTCAGAAACTAACTCAGAACCGCACAGCTTCATGGAAATTGAACAACTGGTTCTTGAATGTTGACTGGATAAATGACGAAATGAAGGCAGAAACAAAGATGTCCTTCGAAACCAAAGAGAACGAAGACACAACATACCAGAATCTCTGGGACACATTTAAAGCAGTGTCTAGAGGAAAATATATAGCAATAAGTGCTCACATGAGAAGCAAGGAGAGATCTAAAATTGACACTCTATCGTCAAAATTGAAAGAGCTAGAGGAGCAAGATCAAAAAAAACTTAAAACCTAGCAGAAGACAAGAAACAACCAACATCAGTGCAGAATTGGAGACAGAGACACAAAAAACCCTTCAAAAAAAAATCAATAAATACAGGAGCTGGTTTTTCGAAAAGATCAACAAAATGGACATAGACCACTAGCCAGATTAATAAAAAAAGAGAGAATAATCAAATAGATGCAATAAAAAACAATAAAGGAGGTATCACCACTGATTCCACAGAAATTCAAACCATCATCAGAGATTATTACAAACAACTCTATGCACATAAACTAGTAAACCTGGAAGAAATGGATAAATTCCTGGACACTTGCCTCCTCCCAAGCGTAAACCAGGAAGAAGCTGAAACCCTGAATAGACCAATAACTAGGGCTGAAGTTGAGGCAGCAATTAAGAGCCTACCAACCAAAAAAAGCCCAGGTCCAGATGAGTTCACAGCTGAACTCTACCAGACATACAAAGAGGGGCTGGTACCGTTCCTTCTGAAACTATTCCAAATAATCCAAAAAGAGGGAATCCTTCCCAAATCATTTTATGAGACCAATATCATCCTGATATCAAAACCTGGCAGAGACTCAACAAGAAAAGAAAACTTCAGGCCAATATCCATGATGCACATAGATGCAAAAATCTTCAATAAAATGCTGGCAAGCTGATTGCAACAGCACATCAAATAGCTTATCCACCATGATCAAGTAGGCTTCATCCCGGGGATGCAAGGCTGGTTCAACATATGCAAGTCTATAAACGTAATTCACCACATAAACAGAACCAAAGACAAAAACCACATGATTACCTCAATAGATGCAGAGAAGGCCTTTGACAAAAATTCAACAGCCCTTTATGCCAAAAACCCTCAATAAACTAGGCATTGATGGAACGTATCTCAAAATAATAAAAGCTGTTTACGACAAACCAACAGCCAATATCATACTGAATGGGCAAAAACTGGAAGCATTCCCTTTGAAATCTGTTACTAGATAAGGATGCCTTCTCTCACCACTCCTATTCAGTATAATACTGGAAGTTCTAGCCACAGCAATCAGGCAAGAAAAAGAAATAAAGGGTATTCAAATAGGAAAGGAGGAAGTCAAATTGTCTCTATTTGCAGACGACATGATTGTATATCTAGAAGACCCCATTGTCTCAGCCCAAAATCTCCCGAAACTGATAAGCAACTTCAGCAAAGTCTCAGGATACAAAATCAATGTGCAAAAATCACCAAGCATTCCTATACACCAATAACAGACTTAAAGAGAGCCAAATCAAGAACAAACTGCCACTCACAATTGCTACAAAGAGAATAAAATACCTAGGAACACAACTAACAAGGAACGTAAAAGACATCTTCAAGAACTACAAACCACTGCTCAACGAATAAGAGGACACAAACAGATGGAGAAACAGTCCATGTTCATGGTTAGGAAGAATCAGTATCGTGAAAATGGCCATATTACCCAAAGTAATTTATAGATTCAACGCTATCCCCATCAAGCTACCAATGACCTTCTTCACAGAACTGGAAAAAACCACCTTAAACTTCATATGGCACCAAAAGAGAGACCGCATAGCCAAGTCAATTCTAAGCAAAAAGAACAAAGCGGGAGGCATCACACTACCGGACTTCAAACTATACTACAAGGCTACAGTAATCAAAACAGCATGGTACTGGTACCAAAACAGAGATATAGACCAATGGAACAGAACAGAGGCCTCGGAGGCAACACAACATATCTACAACCAATCGATCTTTGACAAACCTGACAAAAACAAGCAATGGGGAAAGGAGTCCCTGTTTAATAAATGGTGTTGGGAAAACTGGCTAGTCATATGCAGAAAGCAGAAACTGGACCCCTTCCTGACACCTTACACTAAAATTAACTCCAGATGGATTAAAGACTTAAACATAAGACCTAACACCATAAAAACCCTAGAAGAAAATCTAGGCAAAACCATTCAGGACATAGGCGTAGGCAAGGACTTCATGACCGAAATGCCAAAAGCACTGGCAACAAAAGCCAAAATAGACAAATGGGACCTAATCAAACTCCACAGCTTCTGCACAGCAAAACAAATAGTCATTAGAGTGAATCAGCAACCAACAGAATGGGAAAAAATTTTTGCAGTCTACCCATCTGACAAAGGGCTGACATCCAGAATTTACAAAGAACTATAACAGATTGACAAGAAAAAAACAAACAAGCCCATTCAAAAATGGGTGAAGGATATGAACAGACACTTTACAAAAGAAGACATACATGAGGCCAACAAACATGAAAAAATGCTCATCATCACTGGTCATTAGAGAAATGTAAATCAAAACTACATTGAGATACCATCTCACGCCAGTTAGAATGGCGATCATTAAAAAATCTGGAGACAACAGATGCTGGAGAGGATGTGGAGAGCTAGGAACACTTTTACACTGTTGGTGGAAGTGTAAATTAGTTCAACCATTGTGGAAGACAGTGTGGCAATTCCTCAAGGACCTAGAAACAGAAATTCCATTTGACCCAGCAATCCCATTACTGGTTATATATCCAAAGGATTATAAATCGTTCTACTATAAGGACACATGCACACGAATGTTCACTGCAGCACAGTTTACGATAGCAAAGACCTGGAACCAACCCAAATGCCCATCGATGATAGACTGGACAGGGAAAACGTGACACATATACACCATGGAATATTATGCAGCCATCAAAAACGATGAGTTCGTGTCCTTTTTAGGGACATGGATGAACCTGGAAACCATAATTCTCAGCAAACTGACACAAGCACACAAAATCAAACACCACATATTCTCACTAATAGGCAGGTGTTGAATAATGAGAGCACATGGACACAGGGAGGGGAGCACTATACACTGGGCTCTGTTGGGGGGAAATAGGGGAGGGGCAGCAGGGGGTGGGGAGTTGGGGAAGAGATAGCATGGGGAGAAATGCCAGACATAGGTGAAGGGGAGGAAGGCAGCAAATCACACTGCCACATGTGTACCTATGCAACAATCTTGCATGTTCTTCACATGTACCCCAAAACCTAAAATGCAATTAAAAAAAAAAGAAAGAAATCTGTCAAAATACAGAATAAAAAAAGAAAACTTAAGAGATAAAGAAATGAGGATCAATCAAGAAAGCCAATATTCTGCTAGTAAATATCCCAAAATGGGCAAACATAGAAAGACCAAGCAATAATACCAAAGAAATAATAAAAGAACATTTTCCATAAATGAAGGGAGGCACTTGCATTTCAACTGAAAGGACATATTGAATCCAGCAAAGAATGACAAAGACAATTCCTGTCTAAACACAGAATCATAAAATTCCACAACTACAAAGGACAAAGATAAGATACTAAAGCTTCCAAAAGAGTGACAAAAAGGATTATTTAGAAAGTAGTGAGACAGAGTAGCAACAGACATCTTACCATCTAGATGCTTAACAGAACAGAGCAAAAACCTCTAAGTTGTAAGAGAAAATTAATTAGAATCTAAATTTCTACACCTAGCCAAACTATCAAGCAATTATGAGCCAGGCCAAAGCTATTTTTAGACATGCAGGAATTCAAAATATTTACATCTTAAGTACTCTGTATACTGAAGTTAATTTAAAATACATTGAAGGCAGTATGCAGTGGCTCATGCCTATAATCCCAGCACTTTGGGAGGCCGAGGAGAGTGGAACACTTGAGGTCAGGCATTTAAGACCAATTTGGCCAACATGGTGAAATCTTGTCTCTACTAAAAATACAAAAATTAGCAAGGCATGGTGGCAAACACTTGTAATCCCAGTTACTGGGACGGCTGAAGCAGGAGAACTGGTTGAACCCAGGGGGCGGAGGTTGCAGTGAGTCGAGATTGTGTCCCCACACTCCAGCCTGGGCAAAAGAGTGAGACTCTGTCTTAAAAAATAATAATAATAAAATACATTCCAGCTAAAAAGGAAGAATGCCATAAAAGAGGAAGATATAACATCTAACAAAGAGTAAATCTAACCCAGAAATGCAGTCATGGAATATCTCAGAATGACATATATACAGCAGCTTCCAACCTGTCAAGACTGAAGCAAGAAGTCCAAGGGAAAAGGGATTCCACCTAACAGTTAATAGATATTATGATCCAAGCAGGAAACATCTGAGAATATGATAAAGGTATATATTTTTTTATCAAGAAAAAAAGACAATTACAAACTATGGGAGGAAAAGATGAACAAAAAGTCATCTAGAATATAAAGCAATCTAGTGGCATGATTTCAAAAAACTGATGAAGTACAAGAAGAAATAAGTAAATATTTTATTTCTTGAGCTTCACTAGCATTATGACTTTAGACCCATAGAAAAGAAAAAATAACCATAGCACAATGATTAAGTGTTAAGTGAGCTAAATCCTCATCTTTCTTAGCAGTGAGTCAATAGACGTAACTTGAAGTTAGTAAATCAAGAAATAAAAGCAGATCTTAACAAAACAAAAAAAGCCTAGGAGACTTTACCGGAGAATTCTACCAATCATTTAAAAGAATTAACCAGGCATAGTGGCTCACTCCTGTAATCCCAGCACTTTGGGAGGCCAAGGTGAGGGAATCATGAGGTCAACAATCAAGACCATCCTGGCCAACATGGTGAAACTCCATCTCTACTAAAACCACAAAAATTAGCTGGGCATAGTGGCACGTGCCTATAGTCCCAGTTATCTGGGAAGCTGAGGCAGGAGAATCTATTGAACCCAGGAGGTGGAAGTTACAGTGAGTCAAGATCGTGCCATTGCACTCCAGCCTGGTGACAGAGTGAGAGTTTGTCTCAAAAAGAAAAAAAAAGAAAAAAAGGAATTAACCCAATCCTCCTCAAACTCTTCCAGAGAACTAATGGGAGAGAATATTTCCAGACTCATTCTAAAAAGCCACCATTACCCTGATATCAAAACAACAAAACCAAAGACACAAGAAAAGAAACCACAGCAATAACCATAGATAGTAATATTGATTTTTTAAATCTTCAACAAAAAAAAATTACCAGCAAACCAAATTCAACAACACATTAAAAGGATTACATATCATGACAACATGGGGATTTATACCAGAAATGCAAGGATGGTTTAACATACAAAAATTAATCAGTGTAATATATCACATTAATAGAATGAAGCACAAAAACCACGAGTTCAGTTCATGAAAAAAAGTATTTGACAAGATTCAACACCCTTTCAGGATAAAAACACTCAATGAATGAAGAATGGAAGGAAACTACCTCAACATAATAAATGCCATATATGAAAAACCCCACAGCTAACATCCTATTCAATGGTAAAAGACAGAACACTTCTAGGATCAGGAGCAAGTCAAGGATGCCTACTTTCACTGCTTCTATTCAACACGGTACTAGAAGTCCTAGGCAGAGCAATTAAGCAAGAAGAATAAATAGAAGACACTCAAATAAGAAACAAAGAAAATTATCTCTGTACACAGATAATATGATCTACATGCAGAAAGCCCTAAGGAAGAATCCACAAAAAAACTGTTAGTACTAATACATGATTTCAGCAAAGTTTCAGGATTCAAAATCAATAAACAAAAATCAGGTAGGAGGACTGCTTGAAACCAGGAATTTTGAGACCCCATCTCTATAAAACATTAGCTGAGCGTGGAAGTATGTACTTTTAGTCCCAGCTACTTGGGAGGCTGAGACAGGAGGATCATTTGAGCCCAGGAGTTCAAGGTCACAATGAGCCATGATTGTGCCACTGTACTCCAGCCTAGGTGACAGAGACCCCCATCTCTTTTTTTTTTTTAAGGGGGAGAGGTAGGGTGGATAAAATACTCAGGAATAAACATAACCAAGGAGATAAAAGACTTGTACTCTGAAAACTACAAAAAAAATTGCTAAAAGCAATCAAAGAGAGAAAACAAATAAATGGAAAAACATCTCATGTTTTTAAACTGAAAGAGTTAATACTGTTAAAATGTCCATAAGCAATCTATAGATTCATGTAATCCCTATCAAATTCTCAGCGACATTTTTTTTTCAGAAATAGAAACAAAAGTATCCTAAAATTTATACAGAATCTCAAGGGACCCCCAAGTAGCCAACACAATCTTGAAAAACAACGAAAAATTTGAAGGCCTTATACTTTATTTCAAAACACACTACAAAGCAACAGTAATCAAGACAGTGTGGTACTGACATAAACACAGAACTACAGACCAACAGAACAGAACAGAACAGAAATACTCTTGCACATATCACCAAATGACTTGCGACAAGGGTGCCAAGACTACCCAATGGAGAAAAAAACAGTCTCTGCAACAAACAGTGCTGGTAAAACTGAGTATCTGCATGCCAAAGAATGAAGCCAAAATGTGAGGTTACTAATCCCAATGTTGGAAATGGGGCCCAGTAGGAAGCAACTGGATCATGTGGGCAGATCCCTCATGAATGGTTTAGTACCATCTCCTTGGTGATAAGTGAGTTCACACAAGATCTGGTCAATGTTGGAAATGGGGCCCGGTAGGAAGCAACTGGATCATGTGGGCAGATCCCTCATGAATGGTTTAGTACCATCTTCTTGGTGATAAGTGAGTTCACACAAGATCTGGTTGTTGAAAAGTCTGGGACCTGCCCCACTTTCCTCTCTTGCTCCCACTCTCACCATGTGATGTACCTGCTCCCCCTTCATTTTCAACCTTGACTAGAAGCTTACTGAGCTTTACTATAAGCAGATGCCAGCACCATGCTTACTGTATACCTTGCAGAACTGTAAGCCAATTAAACCTCTTTTCTTTATAAATTACCCAGTCTCAAGTATTCTTTCACAGTAATGAAAACAGACTAATACAGTTCTCTAGCCTATATGCATAGAAGATGAACTTCCCCTTCCCCAACCTGTCTCCCAGCCCAGCAAAATGTACCATTACCTGGTAATGCTTAATTTTTTTTTTACTACACAATGAACTGGCATTCAATCAAAAATTATGAAATATAAACAAAACAATCAACAGACTTGACCTAACTGACATTTATAGAACACTCCACCCAACAACAAAACACACATTTTCAACTGCACATGAAGAACACTTACCATGATAAAATATATTCTGGGCCATAAAATAAATCCAAATAAATTTAAAATTATCTCTTTACAATGGAATTAAATTAAAAATAACAATGATATCTGGAAAATACTTGAATATTTTAAAACTATATAACACATTTATAAATAAACTACAGACCCAATAAGACATCAGAAAAGAAATTATGAAGTATTCTGAAAGGAATGAAAATGAAATGGTAATATATAAAAAACTGGAAACAGCCAGGAATGGTGGCTCACATCTGTAATCCCAGAACTCTGGGA
Source organism: Plecturocebus donacophilus (assembly GCA_004027715.1). NCBI lineage: Eukaryota > Metazoa > Chordata > Mammalia > Primates > Pitheciidae > Plecturocebus > Plecturocebus donacophilus. The sequence continues at coordinate 9,113 of PVKP010029461.1, forward strand.
GGCCAAGGAAAGAGTATTGCTTGTACTAACTTAGGAGTTCAAGACCAATGTGGGCAACACAGTGACATCCTTATCTCCAGAAAAAATTTTAATAAACTCTGGCCAGGTACAGTGGCTTACACCTGTAATTCCAGTACTTTGGGAGGCTGAGGCAAGTGGACTGTTTGAGCTCGAGTTCAAGATCAGCCCAGGCAACACAGTGAAACCCTGTCTCTGCAAAAAATACAGTTAGCCAGGCATGGTGGCACATGCCTGTAGTTCCGGAACTTAGGAGGCTACGGTGGGAGGATCTCTTGAGGCTGAGAGATCGAGGCTGTGGTGAGCTGTGATTGTGCCACTGCACTTAAGCCTGGGCAACAGAGTGCGACCTAGTCTCAAAAAAATAAAATAAAAATAAAAAATTAGCCAGGAATGGTGGCACATGCCTGCAGTCCCAGCTACTCACGAGGCTGAGGTGGGAGGATCACTTGAGCCAGAGAGGTAAAGCCTGCAGGGGGCCATGATCATACCACTGTACTCTAACCTGAGCAGTATTGAAACCTTGTCTCAAAAAACAAATAAATCAATTATAAACAATTAAAGGGAAGTTTATAGAATGCTTACATTAGAAAAGAAAAAAGGTCACAAATCAATGACCTCAGCTTCTATCTTAAGAAACTAGAAAAAGAAAACAAATTAAATCCAAAGTAAGCTGAAGAAAGGAAATAAAGATTAGGGCAGAAATAAGAAAATCTACAGGCAGTCAGTTAAACTAAAAGTTAACTTTTCAAGAACCTCAATAAAATTAATAAAATTCTAGCCAGACTGATCAAGGAAAAGGGGAACAGAGACAAACTACCAGTATTGGGAACGATATTAAATCTCTACAGGTTATACAGATATTAGACTATTACACTTTCTACAGATATTAAAAGAACAGTAATAGAGTATTATAAGCAACTTTTTTGCCAGTAAATGCAACAAGTTAGATGAAACGGGTAAGTTCCTTGGAAAACTTACCAGGCATGTGAAGAGACAGAACAATAGAATCATATGACCAATAACTAACAGAAAAATAAACAAGATAAACAGACCAATAGATGATGCAGATATTGGAAAAGACAAGCATTGAAATAACTGTAATTAACATGTTCAAGAGAACTGAAGTCTATTACAAGTCTTTAAAATAAGATCAAAGGAATACTCTAGAACTCAAAATTACAATGTAAAATTAAAACCACAAAGGATTAGTTTGGACAAAAGAGAAGACAGTTTTAGCATACTGGAAGGCAGGTCAATAGAAAATATCCAAACAAAGAAAAAAAAATGCAACATGTGGAACATGATAATTAAGTTTAATATATGGATAATTAGGACCCAAAAAGAAAAAAGGAGCAGAAATAATATATGAAAAGGTGCTAAAAGAACTTTCCAAAACTAAAAGGCATCCAGTTACAGATTCAAATAACTCTATAAACATAAAGTGACAAAGAAAATCACATCTGAACACATAAACATAAAGCGACAAAGAAAACCACATAATAGTCAAAGTGCTTTAAAAATAAGACAGTCTTAAAAGTAGCCAAAGAAAAATAAAAGACACATAATTCTCAGCAAGAATATAGCTAATACATTACCTTCAATAAGACTGGTAGCTGACTTCAACAAAAAAAAAGGAAGCCAGAAAGTACCCAAACATCCTTAACGTGTTGAAAGAAAATAACTACCAACTTAGAACTTTATATCCAGTGAAAACACACTTCAGGCCAGGAACGGTGGCTCATGCCTGCAATCCTAGCACTATGGGAGGCCAAGGTGGGCAGATCACTTGAGGCCATGAGTTTGGAGACTGGCATGTCCAACATGATGAAATCCTGTCTCTACTAAAAATATAAAAAAAATTTAGCTGGGCATGGTAGCACATGCCTGTAATCCCAGCTACTCAGGAGGCTGCGGCATGAGAATCATTTGAACCTGGGAGGCAGAAGTTGCAGTGAGCCGAGATCGAGCCACTGCACTCCAGCCTGGGCAACAGAACGACACTCTATCTCAAAAAAAAAAAAAAAAAAACACTTCAAAAAAAGTGAAACTGCCATGCATGCTAACTCACACCTATAACCCCAGCACTTTGGAGGCCAAAGTGGGAAGATCTCTTAAGCTCAGAAGTTCAAGAACAGCCTGGGCAACATGACAAGACCCTGTCTTTACAAAAAATTACAACATTAGCTGGGCAATGTGACATGTGCCTGTGGTTCCAGCTACTGAGCAGACTGAGGTGGAAGGACTACCTGAGCCCAAAAGGCTGAGGCTACAGTTAGCCATACTAATACCACTACACTCCAGCCTGGGTTACAGAGTGAGACCTTGTCTCAAAAAGAAGGTGAAATTGAGATATTTTCAGAGAAAGAAAATTAGAAAAAATCACTGATAGTAGGTAGGCCAGTATCAAAATGCATAATATAGGGAAGTGACAGTATTATTCTAAAAATTGAAAACAACTTCAGAGTCCAACAGAAGATTGATAAGTAAATTATTACACAGAGATAAGAATGTTACTATCTACTAAAAATAATCACATAGCAGAAAAATACTGACATGAAAATACGTTGATGATTCACTGGACTTTATGTTTTTTGTTTTTTTGAGACAGAGTCTCATTCTGTCGCCCAGGCTGGAGTGCAATGGTGCAATCTCAGCTCACTGAAATCTCCGCTTCCAGGGTTCAAGTGATTCTCCTGCCTCAGCCTCCCAAGTAGCTGGGATTACAGGTGTCCCTAATTTTTGTATTTTTAGTAGAGATGGGGTTTCACCATGTTGGTCAGGCTGGTTTTGAACTCTAGATCTCAGCTAATCCACCTGCCTTGGCCACCCAAAGTGCTGGGATTACAGGCGTGAGCCACAGCGCCTGGCTGATAATTCACTGTTAAGTGAACAGAACAGCTTGCACTACAGTAAACCAGAGTGAACTACATTATGAGCCCGTAACATCATATAAGTACATATACTTATATAATGGCTAAACAAAATGCAGGAAGCACACAGATAATATAGAAGATTAACAACAGCACTGTTGGTAGTAGGGTCTCTAATGAAATTTTTTTTAATTTTTTTTTTTTTTTTTTGAGAGTGAGTCTCAATCTATCACCCAGGCTGGAGTATAGTGGCATGATCTCTGCTCATTGTAACCTCTGCCTCCTGGGTTCAATTGATTCTCCTGCCTCAGCCTCTCAAGTAGCTGGGATTACAGGCACCTACCACTATGTCTGGCTAATTTTTATATTTTTAGTAGAGACAGGGTTTCACCATGATGGCCAGGCTGGTCTCAAACTCCTGACCTCAAGTGATCTACCCACCTCAGCATCCCAAAGTGCTGGGATTACACACATGAGCCACTACACCCAGCCTAAAATGTAATCTATGCTTTCTTAGTGTTTCCCAAGTTTTCTACATTAGGGATGTGCTATTTTTATAACGGGGGGAAGAGGGGAAGGGACGGGAGAGCGAACTTTTATTGGTATTACCCCATTTCTGCTTTTAAATTTTTTTTAAATACAAAAAACCTGCCAACATGAATCAACCTGAACTTTCATTTTCCACTGTTTGGACCTTGAGAACTTGCTTGGCGGTTCTAGCAGGGTAGCGCAGCTACTCTTATACCCTTGATCAAAGACCATTCCTCCTCTATCAGGGTTGGTCGTCATCTTCAACTGAGCACGAAACCTAGAAAGGGACCCACATGGAGTGGTGAGGGAGGAAGGAGACATCTGCCAAACCAGCCAGATCAGCCAAATCAACCCTGGTGATCAATGGGGTAACGTCACAGCCAGATCGTCCTCACATCCCATTTTCCACTATTTGGGATTAGAATTAAAAATGTAAATACCTGAATGTGGACTCTGAAAAACAAACTTTATGACTTAATATTTGTCATTATTGATGTAAAAACTAAAATGTTTCTGAAAAATGAAAAGTAAACTATATCCAAAACAGCATATTTTCAGACAAAGTAATTCATAAAATTTCATTTTTCACAAGTGATTTCTTTCTGTAGACTTCTAAGACTTAAAATTAGCAGAATTACAGCTCTGTGAAATATAAAACTAAAGTAATAACTCAAAATTGAGGCTATGCGAATGAGTTTAAATAGTATTTGCATAATAAAAAAAATGGAGAAAAATAGGAATCTCTTTATCCACCTACTTCACAGAAGTTACACCTAATAGGGCTTTTAACAAACGGTTGTAAAGCAGCCTGTAAATATAAATGCTATTATGTAATTATAGACAATTAGTAATAATTATATTGCTCTGACACTTGAGTGTTCTATAAATAAGTCATACAACTCCATCTAGAATTTTTGATTCAGAAAAGGAGAAAATGCAACAGCCATTGGTGTAACGCCTAAAAGAAACTTAAAAAATATTTTACTTTATGCATCTGTAAAAAACTATAAGGAAATAAACATTAAAAGGTGGTTTTGCTACAGTGTGGAACTTTGACTTTTCCCCCACAATGTTGTTTTATTAAAACAGTCACAGCAAATAAGCATTTTGACACAGCACTAGAAGTAAAAATGTGGGGAAGAGGTGACAAAATATATGCTTTAAGAATGAGATAGGAGGAAACAATTTTCCTTTAAATTAACATTGGCTGATATATCTGATGGAAGACAACAGTTAACTGTTAGGTTTTAATTTCCTAATTTTTCTAGCAATCCAGAAATCTAAAGATTAAAGAGATTACATTATAATTATCAAATAATACATCAAATGGTTCTTTCCAGTAGGAAAGTTTAAAAATTAAAAAAAAAAAACAACTGTTAAAATAGCTATCAGTCTCACAGATGCCTGCTAAAATAATGTAACAACTCCTTACATTATCAAGAGCTAAGATCTGAGCTAAGTTTCCTTTCTTAACTAATTAAAAAGTTGAGATACATATTCTCCCTCAAAACCCCATGCCTCTCCCACCCTACCCCCCAAAATAAACCAGCCAGAAATAGGATCACCCTTACAAATCTTGTATGTAGTTTTCTTCTTAAATTTGTCATTTTCTACCTTGTGTTATAATGTCTATGCTCTTCGGCTGTGCATGGTGGCTCATGCCTGTAATCCCAGCATTTTGGGAGGCCAAGGGGGGCGATAACCTGAGATCAGGAGTTCAAGACCAGCCTGGCCAACATGGAGAAATACCATTTCTACTAAAACTACAAAAATTAGCTGGGCATGGTGGCACGCACCTGTAATCCTAGCTACTCTCAGGAGGCTGATGCAGGAGAATCACTTGAACCAGGGAGGCAGAGGTTGCAGTGAGCTGAGATCACGCCACTGCACTCCAGCCTGGGTGACAGAGCTAGACTCTGTCTCAAATAATAAGGAAAATAATAATGTCTATGCTCTTTTAATCATACTAGATTTCCAAACCACTGAAGGCAGGGTCAATTATACTGCATCTTTCTAGGTATCTCCCATTGTATAGTAAATAGTCTTGATCAACAATCTGAACTTTTTGCAAACTCTATCAGCTAGAAATAATTAAGGTTTGGTAATTCTTTGTAACCTGGTTTAAAACAAACAAACTTCTAAAACTATTACAGAAGCAGGGGGGTGGATGGAGGAGAGGATACTAGTGCATACTAGTTGTTTGCTGTCAGCTAAGCACAAGCCAGACCAAAGAACCTTTTCTCTCCTTTCCCCTTCAAAAGCTAAATTTGATCCAAGTCAGCATCAGTGTCCCTTAGTTAAGGACAGTCTGCTTAACAGGAGCTGAAGAGGCTGGTGTAATCTAGGAGGCGGCTTTGGTAGTAGTCTGCAAGCAAGAACAAAAGGAAAAAAATCAAAGTTTATCCCATACGCTACTGATCAGGTCAAAAGCCAAAGAAAACCCTAAAACTTGAACCCTTAAAAAAGAGTCCTATAAAATTCATGGAATTCAAGTATTTTTGGGGTTTGGTTTTATTTAAAACAGGTGTCACTCTGTCACTGAGACTGGTCTTAGAACTGCTGGGTTCAAGTGATCCTCCCACCTCAGCCTCCCAAGTAGCTCGGACTATGGTGTGCTCCACCCCATCTGGCCAATTAAAAAAAAAAAATTTTGTAGCAAAGAGGTCTCACTCTGTTGCCCACGCTGGTCCTGAACTCCTGAGATCAAGCCATTCTCCCACCTCGACCTCTCAAAGTTTACACTGAATTCAATCTATACCAGATAAAACTCACATCAGTATGACCTCCCTGCAAACTCTGCAAATGCATCCATAACAACTGGCCCCCGCTAGTGAAAAGACAAGTATGACCTACAAAGTATATCAGATGTTAAGCTTTCTGACATGCGCCAAGTAATGTCCCTGACTTGTAGATAATAGCAGAGCCCATACTAGAGGCAAAATGGCAGAGCAGATGATCATTCAAGACAACTCGGTTTTCAAGACTGAAAAGGATATATTTGCAAATACACGGGAAAAGATCTAGAGGATCATACAGTGCTGTTAACAGTGATACCCTTTAGTCAAGGGTATACAAGTAGCTGCACTCCCCAGATTCCTCTGGGGAGGAATATGAGCTAGAAGTGGAAGTATGTAAAGGGGTTCTCACTTATTATATACACACTGTATCGTTTTAACGTTTTACAAGTATCAATTTACTTCTGTAATTTTAAAAATAAGAGTCCCAGCTTCCCGGGAGGTTGAGGCAGGAGAATTGCTTGAACTCAGGAGGCGGAGGCTGCAGTGAGCCGAGATCGTTCCACTGCACTGCAGCCTGACAACAGAGTGAGACTCTATCTCAAAAAAAAAAAAAGATTTTGAAATGTAATTCCATTTTTTAAAAAGCCTGAATGGACCCACATGGAATTCAAATAAAAAATAGGTGCCATTTTGCAGAAGTCTATTAGAAAAACCAACATATCAAACAGAAATAATACAAGTATCTTATCCTACAAGATAAAAGGGAGTACTGGTAATATTACAAAAATGCCCACAGCAACTGCAACCCATTACTCACTATTCACTACTTTGATTATACAACATTAGTCACCAGAGGGAGTTTGAGGGTCCCCTGCTAAAATTCTATCTCGTCTAACAACTGCCTGCGCAGTCTTAATCTCATTAAAAAGGTTTACAACAATCCAGTCCTTAAAAAATGTTGATTTTGCACCAACAGACCATTGTCTTTGATTTTTTCATGAGAAACTACACACACACACACACACACACACACACACTTTACATTTCACTGAGGTTCATGTTTTATTTCCTCAAAAGAAAGAAAAGTTTCCCAGCCTGTAAAGCAAACTAACCTGGACAATCAAGTCTACTAGCATTTTAAGGGAATGTTCATATCCTCCAATTGTTTGTCATGAAACTTTGGGGTTATGTAAAATTTTATACACCTATGACTCCTGAAAAACAGAGAAGAGGGAAACACCAACTACACTCTCGAAGCAGTATAATCCAGCCATGATGCCAAATGTAAACAGTCATTATATATTTTAGACGAGATATAACTAAACATCTTTTAAAGATATATGTCTATGATCTTGGCATCTTAAAAATTAAAGTGTAATAGCCATAAAATGTATCCCAAACTTTAGTTGATTTTCCTAAAAAATATTAAAACCAATCATATTGAAAATGACCCAAATCACCATAAATTAGGCAACAAAAATCACATAAATTATTTGGGGGAGGAGTATTTTTGTTTAATCCAGTTTATGGGTCCATAATAGACACAAGACTTGAAAACGTGAAGACATACACATCGTACATCTCATTTCCCACTATTCCCTTAGACTACTTCTCCCTCTCCCCCATTGTTATTAGTTTTCTAGATCCTCCCAGAATTTCTTTATATAAAGAGCAAACGTAAATTTGTATTACACCTCGCCCTTAAAATATAACACACTATTCACAATGTACTACTACACCTTGCTTTTTTCATTCCTTAACAAATTTTTGAGATCTTTCCATGTCAGAACAGAAAGCTTCCTCATTCTTTTTTCATAACTGATTATGCCTAGCTCTAGCACATTTTCAGTCTGCTTTCTTCAGGGTAACCTTTAAAGACATTCTGTTCAGGAAACCACTTAACACTTGAATTAATTTCCTTCCCCCAAGATTTGAAAACAACCAGATTTGAGGTGTCCCAAGGGGTAAGTTTCAGAGAAAGCAACTCATTATCTAAATTACATCCCTTTAAGAATGTTTATCTTCAAACAGGTAGAGGGGAATATTGCACAATTTTCTCCTCTAATCACTTAAAGACAAATCAGAATGCAATCTTCAAAGCGAAATTACCTTTGATTTGGGGGATCAGGGTTATAGTCAAATCAACAACGACTGTAAAAGTTTCTTCTTGTGCTTTTCTTCCAGTGTAAAAATTTATTTTTTTATTTTTTAAAGAAAGCTAGAAAGCCTTAAAGTCGTATAGCATGGCATTCTAATTGCATGAAACCACAACCTGATTTGATCTCTCATCTGCCAGGTCAGAGACTGAGGCTTTTATCTTGCAGAATTAGGCTCACCTACCATCAACAAAATGACTTCTACACAGCGACAAACACTTTCAAAGAATTTAAACTCTGAGGCGCTGCGTGTAAGAAATTACATTCCAGGGGCCAGAGCGCCAGGGTCAACTCCAGAAAACCCAGCTTCACCGGCGGAAAGAAATCTACAAACGCCAGCGGCAGTGACTGGGAGCGGGAAGCGCGGGTGAAAGGAAGAGAAACCGAGCGCCTCGCCGCCAACCCTCGAACCCGCGCGGTCGCTGGAGTCAGACGCTCGGAGCCGCGCGCTGCCCTGGGACGGAACCCCGGAACCACGACCACTAACGGAACCAGCCCGCGTGCGGCAACGGCTGCCGCTCGGACTGCGGACTGCCGCGCGAGGGCCGGGCGCCGGGAGGGCGGGGGTTCCCCGGAGGAGCTGGCCGCCCCGGCGCCCCATTGGGCGCCGCTCCAAACGTGCCCGAGTGGTGACAGGAATAAAGTGGGTCACAAGGCCTAGCGGGTCCCCAGCGAAAGCTTTCTCGGCACCCAGTCCCCGGCATTCCCCGCCTCCCAGCTGCTGACATGGGCCGCAGCTCTGGGCGCCCTCAAGCCACCCTGCCCCGCCATGCACCCCAATCCCGCCCCTGCCCCGCAGGTAACCCCAGCTGCCCCAGAGGGCCTCTCAGGCAGGGCGGGTCTCC
>PVKP010029461.1:18373-29087 GCA_004027715.1 Plecturocebus donacophilus
CAGCACCTGGGGCTGTGAGTGGCGCTCCCCACCCACCCCCCCCCCCCCAAAATTCGCTGCTACTGTGGCCCACTCCTCCTCCCCTTCCCTTCCCTTCCTCCACCGGCCGGGAGCGCGCATGCGCCGCCAAGGAAGCCAACCGGCGGACGGCAGGCCCCGGGCCCACCCGGCGGGCGCCACTCACCGGGAGCGCTCGCGGCGACGGCCAGATCTCCTTCGCGCTCTCGCTCTCCGGGGTTTCCTTTTTTAAACCGGCAGCCGCACGCCGAATCCGTGATTGCGCCCTCTCCCGGCGCATGCGTCGTGGGCGACCCCGCGGGCTCCGACAGCCGGCGGAGGCTCTGAGTTCGCCCCTCCCCTCACTCTCCCTTTCCCCGGCGCGGCTCGATGCGCATGCGACTTGCCCCGTTAGGCAGCGCGGAGTCGCGCCAGGGGATCCTGGACACCCGAAGAGACTCCCACTCCCTTGGGCTGAAACCTGGCTCTGCAGGCGCCCTGTTCCCTGCCCCGGCCGGGAAGGGCGCCGGTTACTAGAAAGCCGCGGAGGCGGGGCCTGGTTGGGTGGAGGGCGCGGCCGGCCGGCGGAGCGCTAGCCTCAGGTCTTAGAGGCGCTTTGGCTTTCACCCCGTTTGCCGGGGGCGAGGAGGAGGAGGAAGAGCTTCCTGCCGGATGAGAGATGCGGAGGCCAGAAAGGGAACCCGCTCTCCCTTCCAAAGCAAAACACTGCCGACGCCAGGTTACATTTTTCGGGCGTTGGCAGGAGACATTTTCCCCCAGTGGCATCACTCGCGTTTTCTCTCGTGGTGCTGGGAGAGAAGAGCTGCGAAGGCGCCTGGACCGTCTGTGACATCCTCTCCCATCTCCTGGAGGAGTGCGGCTTGGGTTGCTTCTTATTGGTGGGTGGGCTTCGGAGACCGGGCATGCGCCCTGGGCCGGAGGAGGGAAGCGAAAGGAGGTCAAGATGTATTCGCTTATTTGGAGATTTTCCCTTGGCCTTTTATTAAAAACCAAGTGGCAGTATAATAGAAGATGGGGAATGCGGCATGGGAAATAAACCAGGACCCTAATTTTCATGGATTTCCTCGTTGGAACAACGTGTGACTACTACTTATCTTGAGGAAATAACTTCCCTTGATGTGTTAAGGTATACTGGGTCCACAGGAGAAAACACATTTTAGCGCTTCTACTGGAAAGAAGATCTTTACAGTCTTAATTCCTAGTAATTCCTATGTTTTAATGAATGTCCTTTGGGTTTGAAATAGAAGCCATCTTCTTTTTTCAAAAAATACACTTTACTGTTTTGGCTATAAAATCCTCCCTTCAAGGTAACATTCACCTCAGTAAACATTTTCAATTCTTGCTATATGCTCAGGGCAAAAGAACATCAAACTGAAGCACTTATTCAGATGCTTGTTCCTTCACCTGAGGATTTTTCTGTCAGAAGTGGGAAAACATGTTTTGTTAATTTACTCCATCATATAACAGAAGAGAGTCTGGTCGACATTTTTGCCTGTTCAGCATTCATTCCCTATTCTGATCATTTCCTTTGAAGAACTATCCTTTATCCACTCTCAGTCCAACTGGTCTGAGCAGGACACAGAGGGAAAGCATATTTGAGTTTTAATCCTCTGTTGTAAACTACGGTTCCTAAGAAGGGTGTTACCTCTTTACCAGTGGGTTTAAATCTGGGAGAATGGAAACCTCGAGCCATCTTTCCACATGTGAATTCTGAGAAAGAAGGCAACATGGAAAAAAAGCAGATTTGAAGACAGAGGTTTGGCTAAAAGACATGTTTGAGGCCCTGAAACCAATGTGGATTAGATTCCTCTGGAAATTTCAGTGAAACCAGTCAGTAAATTCTTGCATGTGTTTTATTGCTTAAACCAGTGAGAAGTTTTCTTTCACATGGAGTCAAGAGTCTGGCTGACAAGAGGTAGGTAGCAAGACAGGAGGCAGAGTTAATAATACTGATAAGGTAGGTTGCAGCCAGACAAGAGAGGGTTTGAATGCTTTCCCTAGGATAGAGGTTTGAATTTTATTCTAGAGACACTGATCTCTCCTTACATTCCCCATCATCTGGAACATATATCTTCAAAAATTCCTTTACCCTTTTTAATGATTTCAGTGTCCTCTCAGTCACCAAGATCAAACTGTGTCCATCTTTGACTCCTCTCTCTAATTATTTACCAAGACCTGTTGATAATCCCCCATTTTTCTGCTCAGTCCTCTCTCACTGCTTGAACATTTCCCATGGTTCAGTTCACAGCTTCTCCTTTCTCCCCACAGTCTCTCCAAGAAAAAAAAATATATTGGATATTTCTTTTTTTTCTTTTTTCTTTTTTTGAGACAAAGTCTCTTTCTGTTGCCAGCTTGAGTACAGTCTCGTGATCCCAGCACACTGCAACCTCTGCCTCCCAGGTTAAAGAAATTCTTCTGCCTCAGCCTTCCCAGTAGCTGTGATTACAGATGCCTACCACAACACCGAGCTAATTTTTGTATTTTTAGTAGACTCAGGGTTCCACTATGTTGGCCAGGCTTGTCTTGAACTCCTGGCTTGAAGTGATCCACCCATCTCAGCCACCAAAGTGCTGGGATTACAGGTGCAAGCCCCTGTGCCTGGGCTTTATTGAATATTTCCAATAGCTTTTCCAACTTCCAGATCTCACATTTCCATAAAACAAAAATCCTGCCTCATAATTTCATAGATCCTAAATCTATATTCTGTAGCCTTAAACATAATTTCAGATATTCTGTTCACTCCTTGTGAACCTTGCTGTCATTTAAACTGAGTATTTCCAACTCCTCTGTCAACTGATTTCCCCCGGTTGGTAGGCAATGTAGCATAGTGGTTAAGAGTACAGAATCAGGAACTAAACTGCCTGGATTTAAATCATAGCTTCACCACTAATATCTGCATGATTTGAGCAAGTTATTTCTCTGTAATTTCCTCATCTGCAAAATGGGATAATTACAATCCTATTTCATAGCATAATTGAGACAGTGTATGTGTGTGTGTGTGTGTGTGTAATTTTATCTAGTACATAAGAAATTCCATAGAAATATTGGCTATTCTTGTCAGTGATGTTCCTTTTTGGGTAATTTTCATGTCTCTTTTGCTCTAATTCTTGCCACCACATGGTAAATTCCAGAAGGGCAAGAACCATGGGTTTTCTTTACCACTGTATGTGTAGCATCCATTTCAATGCCAGAGGTGAGCCGGGTACAGTGGCATATACCTGTAGTTCCAGCTGAGATGGGAGGATTGCTTGAGCCCAGGAATTCAGGTATGGCCTGGGCAACATAGCAAGAACCCATCACTAAAATAAATTATAAAAATTTAAAAATAAAAACCAGGCCAGGTGTGATGGCTCACACCTGTAATCCCAGCACTTTGGGAGGCCAAGGCAGGCGGATCACTTCAGGTCAGGAGTTCAAGACCAGCCTGGCCAACATAGTGAAAACCCATCACTACTAAAAGTACAAAAACATTGGCCAAGTGTGGTGGTGCATATCTGTAGTCCTAGCTACCTGGGAGGCTAAGGCAAAAGAATCACTTGAACCTGGGAGGCGGAGGCTGCCGTGAGCCCCGGTCGCACTGTTGCACTCCAACCTGGGTGACAGAGTGAGTCAGTCTCAAAACAAAACAAAAAACCACCAATGCTTGAGGTGAATGAATGATATAATGAATGAATGAAATGCCAGAAGGAAGAGTTTTAGGATCATCTTTATCCTAAATTATGACTGCAGGCAGATTATTGTCAAGGGGTAGCCTTAGTAATGTGCATGAAAATACAAAGGAGAAACAAACTAAAATCAGTTAGTGAAATATGATGTGACTAATACTGTTCTAGTGATTGAATACTTGAGAACCCACAAGAATAGATGCAGCTCATACCTGTATAAGAAGATGCTGACTGAAATCTAAAATAGGGAACAAGAGCATGAAGTACCTCACCTTCTAAAGAGCTGCCAGCATTTGGGGTCAGATACCCACTCTTTCACCCAAGGATAAAAGTTGGACAAAAAGGGATCTACCATATGCAAAACCTCCAACTCTCTACCCTCAGAACATATAAGCCCAACACTTGGGAAGAGGAAAAACACCTGAATCACTAAAGCCAGGTTCCTGGGGAGTGTTATGGCTTTTCCTTTCCTTTTTATGCCTCACCCTACCCCAAGTGAACAAGCCTCCAACAGAATCAGCTAGGTGACTGTGAGAGACGGAAAGTGGCATCTCATTCACTAGCAAATTTGTTGATCCTGCCTTGTACCTAGTGAAACAGGAGTTGGAGAAATAGCTGGCTAGAGAGTGGCCTGAAATAAAGCAATCTACAACATCTACCATTTGGCATAGCAAGGATCCCAAAGATGTGTAAGTTTCTCATGGGTCAATTGATGCTGTGTAGAAAATGCTGTCCAGGTTTGAACCATCTTGACACCAAGGGGGAAAGAAATTCTAGCAGCAAGAGGCTGGATTTACTTCTGGGAGAGGAAACTCTTAAGAGAGTAAGCAGATAGAGCTACAACTGGTGCATCTCCCATGTTGATTGAGGGACTGTGCAGTTGGGAAGCTGTCTCAGAGTTTCTAGGAGAACTCAGTGTGCCCCATTAAAGAATGAACATTTGGATGCAGTATTCATTGTACAGCTAAGGGAAATTTATCCCTTTTATCTCTATTTTCTCTCCCAGTCCCCAACACTAGAGGGATAGGCCCTGAAAATGTTACTGGTATAGGGTCATGACTGCATATTGACCAAGTTCTTGGCGTTTTGAACAAAGAATTGGACAAAACGCCCAGTAAAGCAAAGAAAGAATGAAGCAACTAAAGAACGAAAGCAGGGGTTTATTGACAACGAAAGTACACTTCACAGTGTGGCAGCAGGCCTGAGCAGTGGCTCAGAATCTTCTCAGGTCCAAATATCCCCTAGAGGCTTCCCATTGGCCATTTCATTTCATGGTTACCTCATGTAAATGAAGTGGTGGCTCGCAATTGGATGCCGAAAGCAACCAGTCAGGCTAAAGTAAAGTTACAAAGGTGCAAAGGGACACTCAGCCCGCAATCAATCTGATTGGTTGCTGACAGCCAATTTCCAATCTGCCACGAACAAAAGGTGAGGGTTTGCGAAGGGAATATCCTCTGGTCCTTTTGTTACTTAGGCATGGAAAGTTAGGGTTTTCCTTTAAATCTATTGACGTGAAACAGCCCTAGGTTCCCTGTCTCCAGATCCTATTCTCCTGCCTCAAAAGGAGAGGGAAAAACTAATTGAAAACAAACCCCACCTTTCATCTTCAGAGTTCCTTAAGTCACAAGTTCAGCCAGAGAATATTTGCTTGGAACTGACACTGGAGTGTTCAACTAGATAGACTTAATAACCCACACTGTGAGATGAGTAAAAAGAAGATGCTCGGGTTATTTTTAAAGGATTTGCTGCCTAGTGCTTCTCGAATTTTAATGTGCGTATCAATCACCTGGGGATCTCATTAAAATGAACATTATGATTAAGTTAGTCTGGGATGCGGCCAGAGATTCTCCATTTCTAACAAGCTCCTTAGGAATGCTGCTGATTCTAGGACCACGTTTTGACAAGGCACTATAAAGTAGAGAAGGGAGATTTAGTAGAGCACAGTTGGCAAGGAATAGACAAAAATATTAGGATAAAATATTAATTTTTATCTATCAAAAAATGAATGAATATTGGCAATGTAAAAAACTTAATTTTGTACCCCTTTGAATATTCATTCAGTAAAATGGGGAACAATATTACATATTAAATAATTTCTGCATATCCTGACAAATATTTGTACCCTAGTCAAATGAGAATATATACATGAAGCAGTGAATGGAAGTAGTAGTGACCTGTGTTGGTAGGCATCAGAATGTGTGCATGCACTATGCTAAAGAGCGGGGCTGCAATCACAAGCAGCCAGTTCTAACATGATACAATTTTATAATTTTTACAAATGTTAAAACCTTCAAAACTGTTTGTGGGCAAAAACTTACTGCCACCTGGTGGATCTGAGTTAAGACAAAGGGAAATATCTTTCTTAAGCTCTCCTAAATACTATTAGTACTTCTTTAACTTTAAAAATAGATAAATATGTATTTACTTTTAAAAAGACTACAGTTAGGGGGACTTTTTGCATTTGGTTTCATTTGGAGAGGGAAATAATACATATGAACATTATTTTGATAAATATGATTATATGCATTAGATGGCTTTAGAGTTACATTGTAACTTTAGAAAATGGCTCTTCCTTTCATTTCCAGGGCTGGTTTTATGCTGAATAGTAACTTATCCATCCATTTCTGAAGGGTTCAGGAATTGGATAAATAAAGCTAGGTAATTACCTCTCTGACATGTGTATAATGCTATAATAAAGACCACTGTGTGTGACCTCTCTGAACTTTCCTCCATCTAGTCCCAAGATGTATATTTACTATCTCAGAAGAAAGGGGTTTTCTTAATCCTTTCCAAAATTAGATCACTTGATTTTACCTTATCTGGTGAAATAAATTCTCATTACCTTACTCAAATATGTATTTAACTTTCCTTCCACTTCATGGTTCTCTGTAGCCTCTAAGATCCCTAAACCCCCACTAATAGCAAGAAAGATCCTTTCTTGACTCAATGTTCAATTGTCTCAATTCTCATCAATTTATTTTTGTAATCTAGGCATTTAAACCTAGTCTAGATTCTCTCATATCAGTGAACATCCATAATGAGAATTATGGGTAATGAATTTAAACAAAGTAGAATAAAATCTGTCACTGAACTCTCATATGCTGGATTTACCAACCTTTCCTCTAAAAGTGATGTTCATTATTATGCCAAGAGGAAATATCCTATAGGCCTTCTGCAATGTACTAATGTATATTTTCTCATGATGAATTCTTCTGTGATTAGTATTAAAACATAGATCATCCTATGATATATTTTTCTCACCTCTCCTCAGGATTTAGAAACTTACATGGCATCGTGTTCTAATGATCTAGAGTTTAACTATTAGTGAGAATACTTAGTAATTTTCTAACTTAATAGTAACTACTTAGAACAATAATAATGAATGGAGAGGGTTTTTATGTATTTTTCAGAATTTATTAATTGCATTATGCTATTAAGTGGTTAATTTTTTTAAAAGGTAAGAGATTTCAAAGAAAAAGCATTATGGTCGTAAATTTAAAACTTTTTACTTAAGTCTCTGGACTTTAAAATGTGTTGAACTTAAAAAAATTTCATGGTTTTCTATCATTGCTTTAATTCATAGTTGGACGTGAGTAAGCAAGAAAGGCTTTGTAATATTTGTGTTTTTGTCCCACATGGGTTAGAAAAAGCATAAACCACAGAAAAATATTAAGGACTTAATACAAATTCTGTTTTTTTTTAAGAGGCAACAAGGAATATTCTGAAATGCCTGAAAATTTTTGAAATGACAAATACATCACAATTCTAATATAAAAATGAAAATAAGTATATTTATAAATGATCTGATCTCTAATTATAAAAGTGGTCATAAGTAAAACATTCAGTACACATACACTTTCAAAGCTGTTTATTGAATATTTCTCTCTATTTGGTATCATTATCACTGTTGGAGCTATTACTGTCATCATGAATTGTGTTTCTTATTGAAGATACCATCATATCTACAATGTCTTTTTTGGGGTTTTCTTCCAAATCAGTCTGTATTGCTCCAACTTCTGCTAGCTTCCATTCAAGTTCTGTAATAAATAACCCATCATTAAGTCAGTTAAAAATCTTGGAAAAATGAAGAATTTTTCATCTATATGAAACAGGACTTGACTGTTAGTAATATTACCATGGAAATGATGATCTATTTATTTATAGTTTTTTGGGTTTTGTTTTTTTTTTTTGAGACAAAGTCTTACTCTCTCATGCAGGCTAGAGTGCAGTGGCACAATCTTGGTTCACTGCAACCTCCACCTCCTAGGTTCAAGCGATTCTCATGCCTTAGCCTCCCAAGTAGCTGCAATTACAGGTGCACACCACCACATCCAGATAACTTTTGTTATTTTTTCAGTAGAATCAGGGTTTCATCATGTTGGACAGACTAGTTTCGAACTCCTGACTTCACGTGATCCACCCACCTTGGCCTCCCAAAGTGTTGAGATTACAGGTGTGAGCCACCATGCCCAGCCTGATGATATCTTTAGAACTGAGTGACAGTAAAAGTGCTACAGTATTAAATTACACATTAGATACGGCAAAGTTATACTTAAAGGGACAAATTATGGTTATACTGGGTATTAGTCTGTTTTGGTGAAAACAGAATATGTGAGACTTGGGTAATTTGTAAAGAACAGAAATTTCTTATACTTCTGGAGTCTGGAAAGCACAAGGTTGAGGGGCCTGCATCAGGTGAGGGCCTTCTTGCTGAGGTTATGCCATGGCAGAATTCAAGTGAATCAGAGAAGGTGAGTGAGAGAGAGAGCAAGAGAGTGCTGAACTCACTTTTAAAACAAACCCATTCTCAAGACAACAACCCCACTTCTGCAATAATGAATTAATCCATTCTTCGGGGCAGGGCTCTCAACACCTAATCATCTCTAAAGGTCCCACTTCTTAACACTGTTGCATTGAGGATTATTAAATTCAGAGGACACATTCGAACCATAGCATTCTACCCCATCCCTCAAAATTCATGTCTTCTCACATGCAAAATACATTCATTCTATCCCAATAGCCCCCAAAGTCTCAACTTGTTCCAACATCAATTTAAAAGTTCAAAGTCCAAGCCGGGCACAGTGGCTCACACCTGTAATCCCAACACTTTGGGAGGTCAAGGCAGGCGGATTACGAGGTTGGGAGTTCAAAATCAGACTGGCCAACATGGTGAAAACCTGTCTCTACTAAAAAATACAAAAAAATTAGCTGGGCATGGTGGCTCGTGCCTATAATCCCAGCTACTTGGGAGGCTGAGGTAAGAGAATTGCTTGAACCGGGAGCCAGGAGGCAGAGGTTGCAGTGACCGGCGATCACACCACTGCACTCCAGCCTGGGGTACAGAGCGAGACTCCATCTCAAAAAAAAAAAAAAAAAGTCCAGAATCTCATCTAAATAAGACATAGGGAAGACTCAAGACACAATTCATACCAAGGCACATTTCCCTCCAGCTGTGAGCCTATAAAATTAAACAAGTTATCTACTTCTAAAATACAGTGATAAGATAAGCATAGGAGACACCCATTCCAAGGGAGAAATAGTCAAGAAGAAAAGAGTAACTAGTCCCAAGTAAGTCCAAAACCCAACAGGGAAAACAATGTAAGTTTTAAAGCTGGAAATTAATCTCTTTTGACTCCATGTCCTGCATCCTGGGCACACTGGAGTTGGGGTTGGGCCCACCAGGGCTTGGGCAGCACTGCGCCTATGGCTTTGCTGGGCTTAAGCCACTTAGCTGCTCTCACAGGTTAGAGTTTTGTGCCTGTAGCTTTCCCAGGCTAGAGCTGCATGCCTGTGACCCTGCCGTTCTGCAGTCTCAGGGGCTGTCGCACTCCCATGACTCTACTAGGCATTGCCTCAGTAGGGGCACTCTATAGGGGATCTACCTCTGTGACAAGTCTCTGCCTGAGCCTCTAGGCTGTCAGCAACATCCTTTGGAATCTTAGTGGAGGCCAAGATAGCCCCACAGCTCTTGCATTCTGCCCACCTGCAGAATTAGTACCACATGGACATTGCCAAGTTTTATGGCTTTACCTTCTGGAATGGTAGGCTAAGCTGCACTGGGGCCCTCTTGAGCCATGGCTGAGGTGGCTGAGCAGTGCCAAGCTGAAATGCAGCGGGTCCAGTCCTGAGGTGGTGCAGGGCAGCGAATGCTGAGGTTCCATGGGCACTTTTCTGGAAACCTTGCCCTCATCTCCTAGCTTGCCTTGAGGATTGCTGAAATGCCTTTGGGGTCATTTTCTCATATTGTCTTTATGAAAAGAACCTGACTTCTTTCTATTTATATTAATCTCTTTAGCAGTCATTTAGCCACAGTATTTGTCCAGAACATACATTTTCATTCTTCACATGGCCATGCTGAAATTTTTCAAAATTTTTACTTTTTGCTTCTCTTTTAATTACAAATTTCATTTTGAAATCACTTCTCTTTTCTCTCGTTTTACTGTAATCAGCCAAAAGAAGCCATGCAGCACTGTAATCAGCCAAAAGAAGCCATGCAGCACCTTGAATGCTTCGCCGCTTAGGTAATTCTTTTGCCAGATACTCTAGTTCATCATTCTGAATTCTGCCTTCCATAAAAATCCTAGGACATGGACACAGTTCTACCAAGTCATTTTCTTTTCTTTTTTTTTTAGAATAAAAAGAATGAAAGAAAGAAAGAGGAAGAGATTTTAGAAAAAGAGAGAAAAGGAGAAAGAAAGAAACAGCAAAAGGAAGAAAAAAAAGAATGAAAGAAAGAGGAAGAGATTTTAGAAAAAGAGAGAAAAGGAGACAGAAAGAAACAGCAAAAGAAAGACAAAAAAAAAGAATGAAAGAGAGAAAGAGGAAGAGAAAAAGGGAGAGAGAATGGGATTCTTGTTTTATTGCCCAGGCTAGAATACAATCTAAAAATGGGTATTAAAAACCTCTTTTATGCCAATAATTGTGCTTAACAATGGAGACAGGAAGGAATAGGGGATGAAAATAACAAATAAGCAGCCAACCAATATTTTATTTAAACCTGTGAAATGCTATGCAATTGCTGGGGAGTGATT